>JAQGBH010006823.1:0-11876 GCA_034698265.1 Sminthurinus aureus
CTTTTTATTTAGTATGAGATTATGATAAAAATTTCATTTATCATTTGCGGTAGCTTAACGCCGCTCACAAATTTTCTTCTCTTTCTTCAAGTATCCAACTATCTGAATTTTGTTTTTATAATTTCAAGTACAAGTAAAACATTAAACTCAATGTGTAGCACATCATTACAATGCGCTTGACCTGTACATTACCAAAGTGTAATAATTTAATGAGAAACACACCTCAATTAGGAAATAATTGCAATTATTTAATTAATTTTGTGAATTTCCCCTTTATTTCAATGCAAAAAGAGTATCGTTGGGTGGCGGCCTCTGTTGGAATAACTGAGCATAATTTTTCCGTCTTTTTCCTTGTATCTGGCGGGCCTAATGTATAGTTGGCTATGACTGAACCTGGAGGTGCGGCACTCAAAAATGAAGTTAGCATTCTAGTGGTCATACCCGTGTTCTCCATGTCCGAATTAGTTAAAATCCGGGTTTAGAAAATTTTAGAAACTCGATCTCAGTCCTCCAACTTTTTCTCCGAGAGTTTTTAACTTTTTTGGGTTTTGTCAACGGATTTCGAGATAGTTTTTGCTTGGCGTGTCCATATTTTTGGAGTATTTGAAAAATTCCAAAAAACACGCCTTCCATGCGGATTTTCATGCTAAACAACTTCTATGCTTTCAGCTTTGACCATTGTAAAAAAGCATAGTGGATGACCTTCAAACCGTGAGGTCAAGTTTGGCCATAATATGTAAAAAACATGGTTTTGAAAATTGACATTTTAAGGGAGTCTTAAATCAATAAGGTGAGGGTTCTATTGGATGCAGAATCGTTTTTTCTATAATAAAGGATGGGTTTCATTCGTTAGAATTCAAATCCCATCCGTCTAAATATACGGTAAAGTTCGTGGTTTTTTCCAAGAGGCATTTTTTTCAAAATCGCCAGGAAGGCTTGTTTTTTAGAATTTTGGAACAAAGCTCCGTTAACAAGACGGCAAGGAAAAATTATCTGTAAATCCGTTGAGAAACCCCAAAAAAGTTAAAAACTTTGGCCACAAAAGTTGTGATACTGTGATCAAGTTTTTGCATGAAAGCAAAACTTGAAAATTGCCCCACCCACAAGGGCTTGGCTTCTAAAATTTTCTAAACCCGGATTTTAACTAATTCGGACATGGAGAACACGAGTGTGACCACTAAAATGCTAACTTAATTTTGACGTGCCGCACCTCCAGGTTCAGTAAAGAGCTAGTGGCCCATAAAACATAAATAATTTTTTTAGCTGCATATTATCTTACAGTATCACATGGAGGAACAATGGAGCAACGGGAAAATAATGAACTCGTTCTCATGATATGGAAGTGCAACACATTTGCAATTGACTTGATTTATGGAAAATTCTCGCAGTTCTCCTACATCATTCATAACTCTTGAAATCCCAAATTCAGTGGAATCACAAGGGTCACTGTAAAATCGAGACATTTTTTTGAATTTTCTTCCAATGACGACAAACTGATGCGCTCTAGTTTGTACAATGTTTTCGACTTTGACAAATCTTCTGGAGTTGAGCATGATGATGTTATCTTTAGGCTTTAGGCGAATCACAAATTTTTGAACATCTAAATATTTGAACTGTTGTACTGGTTCTGAATTAAGTATAGGGCCTTCTGAATGAGGAAAACGGGCTATGAGTTCTCTCTGAACCGTTTGATGTGGACATTGTTCGATTTCTTGTAATCGTTTTGCAATTTGTTGCAATGGACGAGCATATGCCTTTTTCAACCTTTTCACCTTCTGAAGATTGTTTTCGAAACGAAAAGTTGAATAACGATCCAAAGGACCGTGTTTCAGTGAATCTGAAGCAAGATGAAGAAGTCCGTGGACGTTGTAAGACAGACTTTGTCTGCCGTACAGTTTTTGAAAATCTGCGACGAATTCAGTCAATAGAAATGAGGCATACTCATTGTACTTAATGTAGTTTTCCGGGTGCTGTAGTATTATTATTGCTACGTGTAGTTTCATGAAGTGAGAGTAGTATTCCTCTTTCAAGGCAGATTTTAAGACCACCGGTCCAGTGTAACATAAAAATTGCCGGAATTCGGTGGCTTTCCATCTCTCAAGCTCAGAAAGAGATCTTGGCTTCCTTGCGAATTCTTGTGGAACTAAATTCTGAAAGCGAATCAAAAGTCCTGAAATCATCTCTTGTAATCCCCGGCTTAATCTATATCGTCTCGATCCGCGAGTCCAAAAATATAAAAGTTTGCGGACGACGCCTAAAAAATAAAAAAGAGATTTTTGAATCTTGATTTATGATTTAGTGGTATTACGCTCAAGAATGTGTTTAGTGTTTAGATCCAGGAACAAAATTCAAGTATGTATTATTTTGTTATGCTGACCTAAACAAACGAGATGTTGGTACTCATACGGCATCCCGGTAACAAGGCCAAAGTTTAATGTAGTTAGAATTGATTCGCCTGTATGATGTTCATTATCAGGGGGATCAAAAAAATCGTCATCATGACGGAGTTTCGCTATCTTTCTCGAAAAAACCACTCGATCCTGATAATAGGTTCCTGGAATGTTTTTAATTTTCAATAATTTAGTTTGAACAAGGGCCATTTTTCAAGTGGAAATAATAATAATAATAATTTTCAACATTTGATATTATTTTGTACTAAGCGGACCTCTTTGAGTACATTTATTGCATCCATAATAAGCATTGTGTCCTTTTATGTATGATAAAGCTGCTCGAGCCGGAGCGTCACAGGAAAATCCCTCTATTTTAAAATCAAAATGACGACCGTTGATTTCTACACCGTTTTCCACATATTCTTTAGCTTCGTCCGTAAATTGACTCATATAATCGTTGAAATCCTTGGGTTTACCCTTTCCTTCCCACATTCCAGCCATAAACGGGACAGAGCTTGGTGCTTCTACGACGTGTAGTTGAATGGGCCAAAGCTGGCTTCCACTTTTACCGAGAGGAATTCCATCTACGTTCACGTACACAGAAACAGAGTCCCGCAGCTCATATTGATTTACAATTTTTTTGAGACCCTTTTGAATCCCAAAATGTACATATTCCCCTGGATCAATCTGACGAGTTTTTACTTCTCTTGGTGTTTGTTTCAATGTCCTGTTATCGATAGGTAAATCTTGAAAACAGCTATGTTTATTAAGAATCCGTAGAAGAGCGTTTATTGCGTCTCCATGAACTTGAAACTGGCATGCCCACACTTGAAGTTTTTCTCGAATATTTTGTGTGTCCCCTTCAATATTCTGTTGATCCTCGTCAGATGAAGTGTCCACTACTTCCAAATTATCCGAAAAGTAAATAAATGGATCATCAGAGTTGTCATCGTCATGATCACCAGCATCGGTTGAGCCTGTATCCGAAAATGCCTGGTTTAGGTCACTGAGGTCATCAGCCACCTCCATGGGGACTGGATCATCTCCAAAATTGTCAATATTATAAATTTGTTGTTCATCAGGGCGGTTGTTATTAATTGAAGGTGCAAAAACGTCATTAACTGCTTGTCTCGCAAGTTTGTACAGATGGCCATCAGAAATTTGTGGCATGTTGAAGAATTTTATTCCTTTTACATGGTATTGTAAGGACAAAGAGAATGACTGGAAACGGTGCAAGTAAAAGTGACTGTTGATGAGTTTACTATGAAATATTAATTATATATATAAAGTACTTTCTTCAAATTGTGAAAAAATTCAGAGTATGTTTTCAACAGCGTATTCCTATGTCGACAACAAAATCATTTTTTCGGTCATTCAATTATTATTTTTCCCCCGTTTCTTTTAGTATATGAAACCCACAATTCACAACTGGTGATGGAAAACGTATAATAAAAATTTAAATTACGTGTAGCGTAATCAACGACTATGAAATGCTATACTTTCTGTATTTCGTATTTTTTCTTTGCAAATTATGTACATTGTACGAGATGGGCTACTGTTTAGCCACGGTAGGGTAATACAGCCTTCATGGCTCAACAGCTAGAATCTTCGAATTCCTTGCGAAGATCCAAGGTTCTAATCCACGTGGGATCTTTCATTTTGAAAATTTTTGAACGTTTTAGTTCTTTGATGTCTAGCAATTTTGAGTACTGATTTTTTTGTCTTTTTTCAATTTTTGGGCGATTACACGGTGCCCATTGGGCTTTTGATTTTGACATCAAAGTTTAATTCATACTTCAAAATGTTTTGTACTTTGAAATAGTACACGACAAGGAATGGGCGACGTTTGGGCAATCGTGTAAGGCAAAATCAAATGCTGCAGAATATTTTTGATGTCAGGTTTCCGATTCGGTGGGATTTGGGCACCGACTCGGCAAAACGGCAACATTCGGCAGCATTTGGGCTGCCGGGTTGCCCACAAGTGCTTATAGGGATATTGAATAAAATTGTGTACAGCACAACACGCTTTATTTGAGCATCCAGAATTGAGATTCATTTCATCTACAATCCACAATCCACAGCAAGTGAATTGACAAACCTCAAAATTCACATATTATTATTTTTTTTTTTATTATTATTTTATTATTATTGATTTATTCAAAGTTTTCCAATCAAAACACATACACAACAATATCACACGTTAACAAAGTTGAAGATGGTGTATATTCATTAAAGACGGGTCAAATAGGCGCTATTGTGATTCTCTGACACGATTATTGGATTTTTGTCCAATTTCCTGTTGAAAAAATGAAGAAAAATAACAAAATGTTGAATTGCAAACCGAACCTTGAAGACTGTGGGCTCTTTTATTGAAAATTGTTGCTATAAATTAAGTGAAATTTCAGTGATTTCTCACAGTCCTGTTTTCTCTCGTCCATGTGAAAGTTTGTTTGGGTTTTTCCGGGAGGACGCAGATCAAATTTCTCTCAGTTTCTCCGATATAAAACGTGTGCTCAACATCCTTTTTCTCTTGTGTTTGGTGTATTTTCACATTTATGGATTTATTACCCACACCCGATTTTCCGACACAACTGGAACTGGAACCGGAGCCTGGAGAATTTAAATTCCCTGTTTCCATGGCAGCACAAAAATACAGTTTTGGTTTGTTTTCTTCAAATTGGACCAAGTTGCAAGTGTTAAGTTCCAGGTCTGATTGTAACATTAACAAAAGAAAAATGACAAAAATTAAAAGTGACTGCGTAATTAAGTTGGCATTGTGTCATTTCCCATTTTCACACATCAAAATTGCGGTTTTCTCCTCCATTTTCCTGTTGGAGTGAAAATTGTGGTTTCCAATTAATTATTTGCCTAGACCAAAAATTAAATGCATCATTCCAACGCCGGTTAGGAAAATTCTCGCCTTTTGAGATGAAAACATCCAAGCAGAAATATTTGCAGTAAACATCAAGTGATATGGAATATGGAGAATTAATTAAATAATAGGAAACATTGTAAAAACTCACACTTTTCCTTCGCAGGCTCGTGGAAATTAAGTTTTTGACTCGTTTGTATTTTAAAATTTCAAGTATTTGAGAAATTTTTCTGAATTTCGTTAAATGCATTTGAGATTTGAGATGAAATGTTTTTATTCCTCTTCCGGTTCTTTAAAAGCTGTACAAATGTGTAAAAGTAAGTTTATTAAAGGATTTATTGATTTTTACAATGTCATGAAATTCTTTGAAAAAAAGGCAATCGAAATAAAGTGACCAACTTAAACCATAAACAGCAGAAATTTAGGTAAAGTAATCAATAATCAAGGTTCCTTTTCTTCCTGTTGGAGTCTTTTAAATGACTCTTTTAAACTGTATTCGCATCGCCTAGTGTTTTCCTTGTAAATTTACAGATTTTTCTTTGTATGAATTTTCCTCTTTTGAATGAACGGCTAATTTCTCTTGGGAGAGAATTCAAAGAATCCACATTTTCTCATCTGGATGAATCTTGTTTTGATGTTGTTGGATCATAAAGGAGGAAATGGCTTTATAATCACAATCCGACACTGAACATGAATATTTTTTCTCTCCGTGATGAACCATAAAATGTTGTTTTAAACCGCTTTTGGCCTTGCACGCGTAATCGCATTCCCGCTCTTTACATTTGAAGGGTTTTAAGTCCGAGTGAACATATTTCAAATGATTTGTGACAACCGTTCTCGTTTTTCCCCGGAATGGACAAAGTTCACATTTGTACCGTCGCTCCTCACTGTGGGTGGTCTTCAAATGAGAGGAGAGAGCCTGTTTAGCTTTACAGCGATATTCAAATGATTCGACTGAACAAACAAAGGGTTTTTCCTCAGAATGTTTGACTTTGTGGCTTTCGACCTTTTGCCGTGTCTTGGCTTCATATTTGCAGTTGGGCTCGTCACACTTGAAGAATTTTTCGAGCGTGTGTCTGTGTTTGATGTGGCGGGTGAGATGATCTTTACTTTTCCCATTGTATTCACAAAGAGGGCATTGAAATGAAGGGCGTCGTTCTTCTTCGCCCTCTTTCGGCGGATGAACAAGTCGATGTCTTCTGAGATGGGCGCCCTGAGTCGCTGCATACTCACAACCAGGCTCGTGGCATTTGAACGGTTTCTCTTTTGTGTGCTGTCTCGAATGAATGAGAAGATTTCCTCGAGTTGTCGTTGCATAGCAACATGATTCAAATTGACAAACGAATGGTTTTTCACCCGTGTGTGTTCGAGTGTGTTCAACGAGATAATCCTGTCGTTTTGCCGAGTAATTGCAGTTGGGATGGGTACAAAAGAAGGATTTTTGATCCGAGTGGGTTTTTGAATGAGTAGTGAGTTTAGATCGTACTTTTGCAGCGTAGGAGCATCCCGGATGTTGGCATGGAAACGGTCGAGAAGAGGGCGACTGAAGACGGTGGACATTTTGTACATGCGTTTTGACACTTTGTGCCCATTTTGTCCTGTAGGGGCAACCGGGGCATTTTAAGGGTTTTTTGCTGGTGTGGGTAGTTTCATGGCGTTTGAGGTGCTGGAGAACGCTCGTGGAATAAGGACAGAGGGCGCACTTGGTTTTGTGGTCTTTGGAACTTTCTGCAGTTGCATTTTTCTTTGTCTTCATTTCAAAGCTGATGAAAAGTGCTAATAATTAATAAAATAGTTTAGCAAATGGGAACTTTTTTGCTCAACTTTTGTTTTCCCGCTCAGAAAAAACAGAATGCGTATTCTTAATTTGTAAAGTATTTTTTAAATTGTTGTTTTTGCGTCACTGATTCAGTTTGCATAGCTAAAAGCGGTATTTGGTACTTAAGTATTTTCCAAACTCTTCGTTTTTGTGTACCTCTCCTCACATTTGAAAAGACACTCACAATTCACAGTTGGAAATTCACAATTCTCGTCCCTCGTACTGCACCGTCGACCTTCGATGCACAGTAAACTAAACTAAACATAAAATTTCACAAGCCAGAAAAGAGAATGGACAAAAACAAGAATAGTGAAAATTCTCAGAATGGGAAATTAGAAAGTTTGAGTTTGTCTATTTCTGGGAAAATAGGAAAAGGGCAACAACAAGGTTGTATTCTGCAGGCAAAATATTTGAAACAATCTAATCGGATTCGTTCGTGACCTAAAGAGAAAACGATAAACGATGCATGGTGAATAGTGGAAAAATGGATAGCTTTTTGTGCGATTTAAGCTTGAGCGTACAGATATTTTTGAGTCTCGAGTCTCGAGTGGAGTGTGGCAATTCGGTTCCAGGAAGGAAAACTTGAAGTATTCATCATCTCATAAAGTAAAATGTACCATTGTTGTACATTGGAAAATAAAATCCGGCATGATTTTTTATCATGATTTTGTGTCTTGTGTTCATACTCAAAAGAGATGACCCACACAAACTTGTAACAATTTTGAATTTGTGATACGCCTCAAGAACATTAAAAACAATGTAGTGTCCCATAATTTCATTTTATTTTATATCTTTTTGCTTTTTATTCTCAAAGTTTGACGCCGTTTAGCTAAAATAAGCCTTGTCGTGCTGCTGCGGGAGTGAAGATAATGCACCGTCCGCAGCAGCAGTCCGTTCTTCGAAATCAGTTCAAGTAAAAGCAAACCATACGAATTACGGATGTACCATACTTTCATATTGAACCAATTCAAGCTAAAAATTGAAAAGTCAAGGCTCGAGGCAATAAGTTTTCATAAATTTCAAATGTCAATTCCGCGTACAAACGTCTCGAAAAATTAATAAAAGCGTGCTTTTAATACCAAATAAAATGATCATTTGTTGATTGTTGCATAACTATATCATTTTAAATGTTTAAGGTTGCCAAGAGTTGGACAAAAGACAAAAACTAAAACAATGTCATATTATTCCTTCCATGACTCTTGACCCCATGACATTTCCAATTTCCCCATGACATTTCCAATTTCCCCATGAGAATCAACAAACCACCAAACAAACCAAAACAAATAAATAGGTTGCTGTTTTGCTTTTCTGTTGTCTGGAATGGACTGGACTGGACTGGCGCGTGTGAAGTTGTTTACGGAAGTTGGCAGTGAATCATGAGCCTTGAGCCTTGAGTCTTTAGCATTACGTGGACAAGTTGGACGAAGGACAAGCCACTGAACTCTGTACAAGGAAGTGACTCGCCTTTGTCTGTCTCTCTTTTCCGGGTAGCAACTCGCCTGGCAAGTTGTACGCAGTATCCAGTGCCAGTCTGTGCTTTGCCCTGTGAACATCTAGAATCTAGACCCTAAATTATCAAGTTGGATTTGTGTGGTGTAGACAGTAGACAGTAGACTTTCTCCAGCCTCAACGCAACATACAAAGTTTCCCACAAAAATTTTCCTTGTAATTTACATGACCATTTCTTCTTGTTGTGAATTGTGAGTTTGAAGTGGTGAATTTTCTGCCATTTTTCCAGTTAGTAACTTGACCGATTTTTGTGAAAAGTGACAAATTGTTCTAGTTTGATTTTAGCGTAATTTTTGATAGTGGCTTTCCAAAAGAAAAATTATTTACAACTTACAACCATTAGACTTGAAAAATCCAGTAGCCAGAATCCAGAAGCCAGAAATCAGTCCAAAATGGGCGAACCCGTGAGCCATATTCCTCTTCAAGTCTTAGGAAGTTTAAATAAAGGTGAAAAGCGGAAGAACAACCGTACAAAAATGCCCAAAATATTCAAAGAAAATAAAATACAAGCCCCACTTGCTCTTAGCAAAATTGAAAGGAGCATTTCAAAATACAATCAACCAGTTTTTCTGTTCTGTTCCCAATTCGGCTTCTTCCCTTCCCAATTTTCCACCGTACTCACCAAAGTTTACAACCGGACATTTGACTCCGGTCTCGCCGCACCACATCCCGAGCCAAAGTTGAGCCCAAAAATAAGACAAACTCTTTTTCAGCTCTGGCGGGTTTTGGCACTATTCAAAGCTCTGTCTCTTTCCCTCACTGGAATTACTATTAAAAGTTCAAGCCAAACCGGAATCACTATCAATCAGAGCAATTCGCATGAGCTTGTGTTTTTGATATGGATTTTTATCCTTCTTCCTTGCACCACTCTCAGCAATCACATCACGTTCTTCCGGTGGCCTGAACTCAACATCAAAATTTACAAGGACTTGCTAGTTGCTCAAAATTTGAGGGAAGAAAAACCGGGAAAAATTTGGACTACAATCGAACGGAACAGAAACAAATTGAAAAAACGTGAGGAAGAAAAGGCTACAAATAAACAACGTTTTCTGTCTGTTTTCCCCTTTCTCTATTATCTTCATCTACCTTTATTTCCCTTGCTCTACCTGTTTTATCCAAGTCATCCGGCGCTTTTCACGGCCGCAGTTGACCTCCTGACAACCAGATGGAAAGAATCTCTCCTTTTTTCGATCCCGATTCGAGTCGGCTCCTTTGCCATCGATTTTATCACCTTTGAATTCTGCCTCGTCTATGTTCACTACATTGTTTTTGTCTTCATCATGTTTTTCACCAAGTTCTCTCAATTGGCCGCCATTTCTTTAAAAAAACTCAAGTAAGTTCGCCATTTTGGTTTTTGTTTTGCACCACAATATTTCAAATGATTTATAATTTCCCGTCGTATGAAGAAGAGAATTTCTGAAATGAATCACGAATCCCGCTTTTTTTCTTTTTTGTGTAGAAATGGGCAAAACGGACAATGCGATTTTCAGCAGGAATGTACAAAAGCGGCTCAATCCTTGAAACAACTTGAACTCCGACTGGCCCTTTTCAATTTGGCCTATTCATATACAATGTTCATATCAAAAATTAATGCTCTGGCGGCGGCCATTCCAGGCTTGTTTGTCCTGATCCGCTCACTTCATACCAATAGCAATCCAATTTTGGTTGTCATGTCAACGGTCGTGGTTGTAAACTCAATGGGAGCCTACGTCTGTATTTTCAATTCAGCCCATGGTTGTATTTCCAATTCACTAAGGAGTTTGAAGGATGAGATGTTAAAGGGAGTAAACGGGAAATTTAGAGATAAGTTGACAGAGCAGCTGAAAAAAGAGGTCGAAAGGATATGCAGAGCTGTCAAGGAAAATGCAAGTGTGGAAAGCGGGAGTTTTGGACTGGTTTCAAAAATTGCTACTCTCATCTTTATAGATTTTGTAATTCAACAAGCCCAAACGCTCTTGTTGACCTTTTAGAAAAAAATTCGTGGTACTGCAAAAATCTCTGATTTTGTAGGTTTAAACCTGTGAAATCAGAAATCACACATCAAAGGAAAAAGCGTACGCATCAGCAGCGAATTTCTACAAATAATATAAATACAAAAAAAAACGTTTTGTCACAAAAATCATAAAACTGTCTTCTGTTTTTACTAGTAAAATGGCGGAATATAATTGATTTTGTCAAAAATTATCAACATTTCTCATAGATGAATGATTCACGAACGTGTCAAAAGTGGATTTAATTGCACGTGGTTGTTGTTGTTTTGTTGTGTGTGTGTGTTGCCTCGTGTCTCGAGTCTCGAGTTCAAAGTTGAAAGTTCAGGCAACCAAACTCCGGAAAAGGCACAGGCGTTCTCCGTGGATAAACGGTACACAAGTTGAAGAACGAGGAAAAGGTGTGTCAGGAAGTTCCCGTTGACGTCCTCTTTCATGTTCTTGTTTTGTTTTTTTCGTCCAAGCGAATGAACCTTCCAGAGTTCATGAACTGGGAACTGGATTCTCTCTGCCCGTAAACAAAATTAGTATTTGCGGAAGCGGAATTGCGACTCGGCGGAGCTCGTTAATACACATCGGCGTTGCTGCCTGCTCTCTTTCCCGTTCCTTTGTCCCTCTCTTTCGCCCGACCACCAGAATCTCTCGGGATTGTTAAGCCCAACGGGCGTTGAATTTGATCACTTTATTCACCTTTTTTCCAATCTCGGCTCGGGTTTGGATGCTTCAATTTTAGTTTTGATTTGAGGAAGAAATAGGAATTCTCCTAAAACAGAGTTTGTAATGCTTGTGCCATATACATTGGGCGCCTTTAATTCTCCATTTCATTAGATGTTTTCTCAAATATTTCTGCTTGGATATCTTAATTTCAAAAGGCAAGAATTTTCCTAACCGGCGTTGGAATGACGCATTTAATTTTTTTCCTCTCTGCCGTTTGTGGGCTGGAAACTGGAAACCGGAAAACCTGTCTTTTCTATAATATATTTTCTTCCACGCACAAATTATTTTTAGCTCCTTCTGACTGTCCTGCGTCCACGTTTTACCTTTCGTAACAAAAAAATACCACAAGTTGTACCTACGTCATTTCATTTTCCAGAATTTGTCATTCCGTTTTCTTTCAAATGGAAAAGAACTGAATAATTAACTCAACTCAACTCACAAAGCACAAAAGTCTAGTCAAATAATTAATTGGAAACCACAATTTCCAATCCAACAGGAAAATGAAGGAGAAAACCGCAATTTTGATGTGTGAAAATGGGAAATGACACAATGCCAACTTAATTACGCAGTCACTTTTAATT
>JAQGBH010006824.1:0-11876 GCA_034698265.1 Sminthurinus aureus
TCTTCTCCAGACATCAAATACAGAAAACACAATAAATTAAAAACAAGTGTAAAAATAGTAACTGAACGACCTCTGTAATTACGGTTTGTTTATTTAACTGCGTTCAAGTTTTGTAATTAAAATTAATCCTCAGTTACAAAAACAGACAGAGCTGAATTTCACATGGCTCAACATTTGAAATGTGGGAAATTTCAAAGTCGGATTCGGGCCGAAGGACAATTAGTCCACATCACCGAGAACAACAAGAACAAAACTGCAGACACTCAGCTGCGGGAATTTGTTTGTTTATCTGTATTTAATGTTAAAAGAACCACAGGAAAATAATGTTTGAAAGGACATTTACTTGAAACTTGTATGAAATCAGGTGAAGTTTTGCACCCAACTCAAATTTCTTTTGTTGTCACTTGTCCTTTTACGCCAAATCAGAGAGATGAATAAACTAGTAATGTGCAAAAATCACCGATCCCTTTAGTTACGATTTCAACCATTTCTCCCCACTTCAAAGCAATTTGCATGCGAATTCTCTCAAATTGATCAGGCAAACAAACGCCTTTGACTTTCTGTGTTTCGTTGCCATGTGAGACAAATTCCATTGTTCTATTTTTCTTAATTCTCAAGAAATATGTTGAACATGTGCTTACACTTTTTACCGTGGGTGGCTGCACGGATTAAACTACTGAAAATCATTAGTCAATTGAGACTAAGGACGCCGAGAAACTCATTTTGAGTAGCCACATAAGATTTGAAATAATATGTTGTTGTCTCATCTCATCACAATTCACACATGAAAATTCCGAGTAGGAAAATGAAACAACTTTACGTTTAAAGTGCAAATTTCACTTTCTAC
This sequence comes from Sminthurinus aureus, assembly GCA_034698265.1. NCBI lineage: Eukaryota > Metazoa > Arthropoda > Collembola > Symphypleona > Katiannidae > Sminthurinus > Sminthurinus aureus. Next base: position 848 of record JAQGBH010006824.1, read on the forward strand.
AGTTTAAACTGAATCCAATTTTTTCCATACAAAACTAATTTATCCGTATTTTAGACTATTTCTCTTTATTCCTTTGAATTTGGGATTAAACTTTTGTCTTTTTAGCAGACAAAAATGAAAATGATTTACAAAATTGCAGAGAAATCGGGATATGAGAATAAAGCGAAAGCAGGTTGAGGTGTTCTCCTCGTTTTGTGCAAAATTTAGATAAAACGGGCGTTTGTGTGTCCAATCTCCAAACTCCAAACTCCAACTCTCAGACTCGAGATTCTTGATTCTTGATTCGAGATGCAGACAAAAACTGAAACAAGAGAATAGACTAGAGCAAAAGATACAGAATTTTATGGATGCAAAAGAAACACCACGATTTTATAAAAACATCTGGTTTTCGAGTCAGATTTTAAAATCAATATTCTGCTAATTTATCAACAACAAAACGAATTTAGTCACAGAAATTTGAATTTCAACTCTGAAAACCAGATTTTGTCAAGAGACGCCGAGACTGGTTTTTGCTGCGTGGTAAATAATGAGCCAACATGAGAGAATTAGATGCAAACTTGTTTCATTTCTTGTCAAATCGGCTTACTGGACTGGTCTTTGGTCCCGGAGTTTGATTGTAGTTTCTGACTTTACAAAATTACACAGGTGCTCATTCATTTTGTGTCCCTCTTTCTCCATTTTTCCATTTCCATCTGGATTTTGACTGGAATCTGGAACTGGAAAATGGTGAATCGGTCTCTGAATTTGCTTTTGATGCTTTGAACTTTTACAACTCCAACTCGAAGGTCGTAGATCCATCCAGAATCAACAAGTTCCGAAACTGAACGAGATAAAGTATAAAATGAGGCTGGAGTACAGGACTTTAAATTCAACAAAGTTCCATCTCTCCTCACAATTTAACATTTACAATCTGCAATCTACAGCAACGGTTTGGAATCAAACGCATCAATTTGATTACAAAGCATGAAATTTCATCAGGATTTTTCCTGTTTCTGGTTCATGTTTATGATTTAGGATTTTAGCGTACTTTTTGTAGGTGCGGAAAGAGCCCATTGTATTTTGAATTACGAATCACGAACCATGTCCCAAAATGCACATGAAAATTTCCACTAGAAAATACAAAATGCAAGCATTTACAGTTTCAACGCTTGTATTTTTCATGTAGGTGAGCCAAGTTTACTGTTTACTCTACCAAATATGAATACAAATACAAATACAAATTTGTCATGCGAATTGATGTAAAATCCAAGGTTATTTTTAACAATGAGTTTTGTTCCACGCGAATGAGCACCATTAAAATAGGTGTAAAATGTCATTTTCAACAGCTACGCCATCAGTGTTTCATGTCTACGCCTTGTTCGCTTAAAACGCTGTGAGAGGGAGAAGCCACTGCATTTTTTGTCTGCACAATGTTTAAAATGAAATGAAATGCATAGAAAATATTTCTACGGAAATTGGGTTGTAGTTAATTGTAAAATGACAATTTGTAAATGATGATTGTGTGAGCGAATGTATGATCAACTGGAAGCTGGACATTTTCGTATCAGTAAAAAAAACTACACATGACGATAAACGGAAGTACGCAAAAAAGCATAAAAAAGACAAACCCCGAGGCCCAACAAACAACAAAACTTTTCTCTTTTATTCCCTTTCTCTTGATCTGTTGGATTTCTCCTCAAGTTCACTACTGTTCTTTCTATTGCACGTCCACATGTTTGAAGTCTCTCTGCACCTTCCCTCTCTTTCATTAACTCTCTTGCTTCCACTTGCTCCACATCCAATCGCACACGCACAATCAACTGACGCTCATTATAAGACATTTCTGGGCAAAAGTCGCTTATTATGACCGGAAGATCAAAATAAGACGTTTTTAAACAAAAGTGTCTTATTATGATCAAATGCCCAAAATAAGACGTTTTTAAACAAAAGTGGCCTATTATGATCAAATGCCCAAAATAAGACGTTTTTAAACAAAAGTGGCTTACTATGATCAAATGCCCAAAATAAGACGTTTTTAAACAAAAGTGGCTTATTATGATCAAATGCCCAAAATAAGACGTTTTTAAACAAAAGTGGCTTATTATGATCAAATGCCCAAAATAAGAGATTTCTGGGCAAAAACTGCTTATTATGATCAAATGCCCAAAATAAGAGATTTCTGGGCAAAAACCGCTTATTATGATCAAATGCCCAAAATAAGACGTTTTTAAACAAAAGTGGCTTATTATGATTATATGCCCAAAATAAGACATAAACACCTTCAGACAGTACACAGAAATATCACGAGCTTGAAGAGGATAATAACAATACCGGCTTTTATACGTTAGTAAATTCGCCGGTATTTTAGTGGTCAGTAAAGTACTCACGCGACTTCCGAGGTCGCCATTTGGCTCTGCCAAATGGGGACCCGGGACCGCGCCTAAACAACCTCACCCTCGCAATTCGTCCAAAAATGCAATAAAAATTTTAACGCATTTTTATCCAATAAAGTACAAGTGGGCTTTGGAGCTTCGCTGAACTTGAAGTTAGAATAACCATAGAAGTTGAATAAAAAGTAGTACAATTATATATGTGTGTAGAGGGTTGTTGGCTGGTCTGTTTTCATTACCGAGATCCGCTATTGCTGTCGTTTGTAGTTGAGAGAGGTTACTTTTATTACATAGGTATAGTAATACATATGAAAATAAATGTTGGTCTTTTGTCTTAAATGCATTGTCTTGGATTGACAGGAGCTTGCGAAATTGGATAGTTTTAACATGTGTTGATATAATTAATGAAGCTGGAAATCATTTATGAAGAGGCAATATAAGGTTATCGCTTGCTTATGCTACACTGACAATAAGAATGTAGGAACGATATGAAATTTAGATATGCAATGACAATAGTAAAAGGCGAGGGCCACAAAGTGGCCCTCGCGTTTTGCTATAAGCGTAAGGGTAGACTTTTGCAGCGATTAACCAATTAAAGTGGTAGAAGGTCTATTGTTCTTTTAGTTGTTCACAAGCACCGAGTTTTTGCTCGTCTGCTTTGACTATTGAATTCCGTAAGCGTCTGTGTAACAGGGATTTTTCTGTTTTATTTCTCCTCAGCTCAACTCACTTGATGTTCATATTGAACCCAGCCAAAGGAATAAAGCTCAAGGAATATTCCTGTAGCAAACAGCCCGCAGATTCACGACGCATAAACAACATGCAGAGACATGCACATCCAGATGCATTTGTAATCTACAGCTGAGAGCTACTTTCTCCAAATATAAACAAAATGTGTGTCATAAAATCCCTTAAATATCTAAATGCTGCTACTGTTCATTCTATTTTTCCACTTGTCGCCAGTTTCTTAAAAATTGGCAAGTTGGAATGACCTCAAAGTCTTCAGTCTGTTTTCTAACACGTGACACATTTTATGCGTTTATTTTACTTTGGGTTCTGGGCAAATTATTCAACGAGTGCTTCGAATCTTTGATCAGTTGCCTGTAAATTCATTACAAAATGCTTGATGAATCCATAAAATTTCCCTACATTGAAAAGATGCTCGTGATTTTTTCTGTCGGCACTTTTCCTCTTTTATATTGTGTTTATAGCACAAATTTAAATAGATTTCTACTCAATTTACTAATCTTTGAAATTTTAAAGGCCAAATGTTGATCCAATTGTTTCCGCCTCCACTATTTTGTCCACTGTCCACAGCATCACAAGATCTAATCAGTTAGAAAAAGAGAAGAACATTCATGTCCACAATACACAAAATATTTGTAAAAGCCATATTACATATGGCTTTACACCTTTTACTTTTTATACATCAAAATATCCAATACTCTTGAATTTGCAATCATGATGCGTGATGAGACAACCTAAAATGTTTCAAAATGACTGTGGAAAATTATCGCATATTTTTCAAAGAAAGAATAGGAAGGTGTGAATTTTGTCTTCGGTTTGTGTTTGATGACTGGAATAATAATTGTAAATGTGTACGACCGTTTTAATGTACACAATATTTATTTTGTTTCAAACCCTTGAATCCTTTACGTTGTACGAATTGCAATCAACAAATAGTTTTAGTCGTGGGTTTATTGACAAGCAACTCGCGATCAGGCAGAATGGACAAATCTCGTCTCGAGTCTGGAGTCTGGAGAGTCAACGGAGTCTTGACTCTTGAATCTTGACTGTGTAAAGAACAAAGAAATCTCAGCTCTCTCTACTTTCAAAACTTCAAAATGTTATATTAAAATGTTTTATAAAAATCATTGCAATTTACGCGCAAAATAAATTACGATAAAGTGTGATTTTTTTGATAAAATAAAATGATAGTACAGATAACACAAATTTTCTTTAAATTTTCTAAAAAATTGTCATTTTGCATGAGGAATAAAACACTTTTGGTCTCGTGCGGGCCATTTAAATGGTTCGCCTGTAATAATGAAATAACTTGCATTTTAAGTGAATATAAATTTAGACAATTTCACTGACATGGGAACTTTGCCAACTGTCCCCTCTGGATCCGGCTGAAATTTTGCACACTTGTTCCTCCCATCCCACCTACACATCCCCCAAGCGGAATTTTCGAAAAACTCGAATTTCGAATTTTTATGAATTTTGGAAAATTTCAAAATGCACCAAAATCAGAAGAAATTTCATTGAAAAAAATTAATGTATTTTACACGTTTTAACATAGGGCTTTAACATTACGCAAACACGATTTTGAATAGGGAGTTAACATTACGTGATTTTTTTCAATGAAATTTCTTCTGATTTTAATGTATTTCAAAATTTTCAAAAATTCATAAAAATTTGAAATTCGAGTTTGCAGAAAATTCCCCTTGGGGGATGTGTAGGTGGGATGGGAGGAACAAGTATGCAAAATTTCAGCTGGATCCAGAGGGGACAGTTGGCGAAGTTCCCATGTGAGTTGCAAATACCACGTGGATCATTATGTAATACAACCGACTATAAAGCAAATTAGCCGCAACAAAGGTATTTATGTCATGTTTTAGTTGATTATGAATGATGCTCAATACTTGGCCCCTATCGCCATAACCCTGCTCAGTTCTCATGAAAAAACTTTTTAAGTCGGAGGTCAAAAATCTCTGAATTTCAGACTTGATCTCCGTCAACTTTGGAAACTTCTTTCCCCTGCAGAGATTTCTTCAAGATAGGTATGTACCAGAGTAGTACAGACTCAGGCCCATTACAAGTGGTTGATGAAATATTTCTTCAGTTCAAATCCCCAGTTCTACATCAGGTACAAGTTGAGTATCGAGTTTTGGAAAATTGACTGGAAAATGGAAACTCGACATCTGAGCTGATTTGTCTTTTTTCTCGAATCTATTAATCTACTTTCCTAACCATTCATCATGCCTTAGACTACAGGAAATGTAGAATTTTGTGAGGTAAATTTCTCCACATGAATGGTCATACAGCCCCAGAAAAAAATTCCTAAATATCCACAAACATGAAATTTTTGGGAAAAATTGGCTCGTGGTTCTTGATTTTTTTCTGCTGTTGCCTGGATTCCTAATGGACTTTGGCTCAAAGCGTTCGACTACTTATAAACCTACACTAAAAATACACTAAAAGAGTTTTAAATGTTTTGTCAATATCACGAAAAATTAAAACGAAAAACTTAACTCTTGATTTCAGTAAAACGTCCTAAAAATTCGAGGCATTTTTACCTGAAGATTTTGTAATTAAAATTGCTTTCATTTACAAACCAACCAGTGAAATTCTGTGCAACTTTGTACACAACCTATTGGCACTTGTTCCTTTTATGTGCATGCAAAATCCTCTCTCTAGAGGTATGCCCCCGGTTCCCCTAATTATTAGATAAATGTTACACGAACAAATGTTTCACTGTCCAATGGACACTTGGCGAACATTAAGAGAAACATGTTTGAAAGCAGTATGCACGTTTATACATTTCGCATGAAAGTTTCAGTTGCATAATGATAAAAATAAATACTGAATCTAAAGTCTTCAATGAACTCATCATTTACTGCAGGTTTGCTTCAAGTCATCATCTGCGGATTTTAGTATTTACTAAAATGTTTTATTCAGAGCATATTTACAACTGCAAAACGTATTCAAATTTTTTATAAATCGTCGGAAAGGAGTGCTAAAAGAATCAAAATAAACTAGAGTAAATCTACCGGATTCTTTCGGTGCCTTCAAAACAGACAAAAGAGGAACAAGAATTTTAAAAAAACACTATGTTTTCAAGTTTAAATTGTGAATGCACGAGACTCAACATGCATTAATGATGAATAGGGCGATTTGGGTTGTACAATCCTAAAACTGAAAGTGTGGTGCTTTTCTAAACTGCTTGTCCTTTTTTTGGCTGTTTTGAAAGCACTTGTAGAATTCTGTAGATTTAACTAGTCTATTGTGGTTTATTTTTAATAGTTCTCGAAATAACTTGAAAATGGTTTTTATTGCATATTACATATAAAATAGACAGAAAACAAATTGTCAATTAAAGAATACTATTTACAAATGTTTTAGTTTCGCTCTGGATCAATGGACCATTTAATGTGTCCGTAACGTGCACGACATGTAACTTGAAACTGACAAGCTCCAGAAAAGTTTTTTAAAACCAAGTTCAAATATTCCAAAGCTTTATGATCATTTTTGTATTCAATCTGTAGAAAATTGTGTAGTTGTTGGGTTTTTTGCAAGAGCTGATCGTGTTTGTTCATTGTCTTGTTCACACTCTCCTGCAGACTCATCCCCTTTTTTAACCACATGAGAACAATATTGTTTGTGTCACCCGCTTGTAACTCTTTTTTGAGACTTAACAACTCATGAACAAACGTGGGAACCATGCAGGAAAGGAATGTAAAATATTCTACATGGTGGTCACGAAAGATGTAGTTGAGCTCAGGTTTGTGAAACCCGTCCATTATTGCAGCCATAGTAATTTGCATCATACCTCCACCATTGTGCGCCCGATGGACCGCATAGAGATGAAAAGTGTCCACCTCCTCTAGGCCGACTCCGTTCATCCAAACATTTGAAATGTACTGCTTCTCAAAAGCCTCTCCCAACAAAACCATGTTATTACGGTTGAGTTCCAATTTCTTCATCACAGGATCGTTGTAAAATTCTTGGGAAAAATCAAACCAGAGGTAAAATATGCCGTAAAACTTTGGATAGTTTTCAAAAAGTCCAAATTCTTTGACATAGATTTCGAGCTCGTTCTTTTCAGAAAATTCAAGATTAAACATTTTGTACAGTGTAGTCGCAAAAAATCTGCACATGGTTTTGAAATTCGGATCCTTTCGGTATGTTTTTTCGTCATCTGTATCGTCGGTGTACCACTCTATTATTCCCATAGTGGCAATCCAAAAGCCTTTTCTCATGTTTATTTCGTCGTTTAAATTTCTTACATATGCTTCAGGAGTGATGTATGCAAGAGAAAGACAATTGACCTCTAAAAGACTAAGAACCGTCTCGAGGATGTCCGGGGAGTCGCGGAGGTGATCTTCGAGCCAATTCTTCACCTGCAGTCCAATCTCTTGGATGACTTCAAAATTTGGTGAACGGAATTCATGCGGAAGTTCAAATATGACAGAACCTTTGTTGAATGCCCTTTCTCCACGAAATTCAACCTCTCCGGCGTCAAAATTAAAGAACAACGACCGTTTCTCCTGCACTTCGCTCATTTTTGGAATGGATTAATGTTCTGCACGAGTAAAAAAAAACAAGTTTGTCATCAATTCAAATAGTATGGCTATTACAGTTCTTACGGTATCATTTGAGTGAATTGTTATTCAATTTGGAGAAAATACATCGTAGTTGCCATGGATGTATTAACCCTTTTTTCATGGAGTGTATACCTTGTAAGTTGAAAGAAATTACGTACAATGAACACCCACGGAGGTCCCTGCAGTAACATAACAAGAAAAAGGGTCTGATGGTATTTTATATATTGAGTGGGTCAAATAATAAAACAGGGAAGACATGTTTTCCTATCCTCCAGGATTTGCTTATCTTAAAGAGCACACTTGTTGGTGATAGTGGTATTTTTACACAACACTTTTGCCAGCACTATTTTATTGTGCGGAGAAAAACGCTAGCTAAAAAACCGATGAAATGCCCTTCCTTGATGTGAGAAATATGTATTGAAAGTGACTGTTTTTAATGAAGAAAATTTTGGAGTATGGAGACAAAAATTAGGTGAAAAGTTGAATAATGTGTAAATAACTTATTCTTAAAAACTCCTCAATTCTCAGTGAGAATTGAGTCAGAAAAACAAGATTTTGTATTTTTGTACATTTATTTATTCCTCACAGCTCAATTGAGAGGTGAGCTAAAAAGCAAAAGATACACACTCCGCAAAGTGTTCAATGTTAATGAGTTATTGTTCTGTTCTCTATCTCTCTCTTCTTGTGTATCGAAGAACCTAGAATCTAGATTCTAGATGAGTGAGTCAGAGACAAGGGCAGAGTAGTTAAAATAAAGTCATAAACATTACAGTCATAAATTTTTCACACCACACAGAATGAGAGCAATAGCCGTTAATATGTGTGCCTGTGACAAAGAAAAGACAATATCCAATCAAACGGCACACACACGCGCCAAGCATCCAGAGTGGAAAATACCGATGATTAGTTTTAGCTAAAAGTTACTCACTATTCTAAACAACACTTTTGGTTTGTGGCCAAAAATCAATTAGTTTGGTGTCGGAACTGGAGCGTGCTTTGAAGAAGTGAAGGTTTGCAATAAAAATTTACCGGTTTTCTTTTCGTCGTGTGTATCTGACGAAGTAGAAATATACGGGTTTTGGTATGCAATGAAAGAAGTAACAAAAAAGTGTGTTTTTAAGATAGGCAAAGCCCAGAGGCTGTGAAAGCATGTCTTGGTCCCTTTTTTAAAAATTGGAGTGGCCCAAGACACACAGAACTACCATACCACTCTTTTCTTACAAGAATGTCTTAATTACATAAAATAACCAGTGAGGGAATTCTCGCACGTTTAAAGTGCAGGGACGGAATTCTCGTACGTTTAGCACGGTGTTAAATCTTTGCTATGTTAAATTTAGCACTCGTCGTATTCTCATACTGTACGTTGTAAATGGAAATAGCACCGTGTTAAATTTAGCACCGAGATAGCACCAGTTTTACACCGTTCAAAACGTACGAGGATTCCCTTCCTGTATGCTAAAGCTGGCATGGTAATAACCGATAATCATAAATTAGATTTTTTGTTTTAGTGTTTGTCTCAAAAACCTGATTCGAACTTCTTTAAACCAAATTAACTAAGACAATTGGCAAAAACAACCCTACGGCATTTGATCGTTTGGGATCAAAAGGGAAAACACACTGCCGACACAAATCCGCAGTATCATTATTTGAGATAGAATATAAAAAAACTCCAAACTTTAAACCCTGGTACTTTTTTGAAATCGTTTGTGCTTGTTTTCTGTCTTTGGGAATTCGAGAAGTTAGCATTCAATATCTTTTACTTTCGTTTAATGCTTTGAAAGTTAAAACACTGAGGACAAATTTTGAATATGAGAAATTTGTGGAAAATATAACGCAATGCACATTTGTGTCTATCTTACCTTTTAATCCCAAGAACCTTGAATTGCTCAAAGACTTTTATTACAAATACTGTTGATAAGTAGCAATCGAAATCATCGATCATATCCCGTCATACATTCTGTATAGAGGGCAATGTATAATACATTGCCATAATTGTCGTTATTGCCATTTGTTGACAAGCAGCAATAAAAATGATGCAATTTGAGCTGTGTACGCTATTCGTGTCTTGAGGAGAGTTGAACTTTTTATGTTTTACACGTGTGGTGTAAAACATAAAAATGCGCAAAAGATTAGGAATCGACATTGAATAGTTTACTGGGGACTTTCCAAACCCCTCTGCCGACTTGCAAAATCCTGCCTCCTCATGCTGCTTACAGTTCCAAAAATCGCGCGCCCATGAGAAATTTACTCTTGCGTCATAAAAATATATATGCTGCTTCAATATCACATGAAACCAGCCAGATCTCATATGCTACCTCAATCTAAAATGGTGGTTTTCTTACACTGCCTCAATGGCAAATCAAATTTAACATTCAAAAAGTTCTTAAAAAAGGTCCACTAGTTTAAGAACTGGACAATAAAATGCATTACATGTATTTAAAATTTGGTCGAGTGGTCGATTGGACACCGAGGGAGGGGGTGGGGCTGATGTTTGGGCACCGAGCATCGGAAGAGTTGAACAACACTACTCGGTGTCTCGGTGCCTCGGTGCCTTTTAAATACACCCCTTTTGGTTTCTTGCATTTCTGCACAAAACGCAAATGGGATCTTCACCGACGAATTGGAAAAATGTTTTTCCGCCCCTTTGAGATTTCAAAAGAAATACTGTACGCACAAAAATCAACCAAAAAAATGTTTTGCCATTTTTTATTGCGGATTCGGAAAGCGTATGCAACTTTGCCCAAGAATTGGTGTTGAAATTAATTAGTTTAATGCCCAAATTATACTTCCAAAAACCTCCAAATTATTGTCCGTTTTTCCGAAAGACAGGATTTTTTGCCATTTTTCTTTAGTTACGAAAAGCCATAGCAACAAATACAAGTAATATAAAAAATCACCGGTCCCTTTAGTTACGAATGGTCTTCAGCCTTTCAGACTACTTAAGGGGATTTTTAAACCATTTTGTGCAATTTTAGCTGTTGTTGATACACTGATTTGGTATCAAAACTTATTTGACTTTGTTTTCTCACGTTGCCATTTGAGACCAATTATTTTTTTTCTTGCTTCTAAACAAATATTTTAAAGATGTTTAACCCGTTTTTCCTGTGGATGGCTACACAGATAAAAATACTGAAAACCTTCTCTAATTTAAAATCCAGGGCGTCGGGAGAATCATTTTGACCAGTCCCTTGACCATGAACAAAATTAAATTAAATCCGCTAAATTTAAATTGACATAAAATGCAAGTGATTTTATTATGGAAAAAACTTTTTTTGCCACCTCAATTACTCATTTTGCCACCCAAATTAAATTTAAATTCAATTAATTAAAATC
>JAQGBH010006825.1:0-11874 GCA_034698265.1 Sminthurinus aureus
ATTGTAACTTATGGCTTTGAATTCAGTCCCTTATAAAATTAATGGAATTAAATGAAATCACTTCCTGATCACTGATTATATTTATTATTTGTATTATATTTTGGCTCGTGTATTTATACAGTTCAATTTATATTTTGTGCTACCATGTTTGACAAATTTTTATGATTTTATACGATTTTTGCTTTGAATATTTGAAAAACCAGAAAAGAAAAAATGTTGTAACAATACGTAGGTAGTTTTTGGAACTACAACATGTCAAATGTTACTGTGTCTGTATGAATAAAGTTATTATTATAAATTCCAAATTTGTTTTACAAGTTTTCTTGCCTGTTTTTAACAACACCGAATTTGCCGTATGAAAAATGTAGATAATTCACGGGGATTTGGCGGCGCGAAATATCCTTTTGTTCGATGACTACACTGCAAAAATTACAGATTTTGGTCTCGCTCGACAACTCTACACAAATCCAAACTACGTCAAAAAACAACAGGTAAAATTGACATTTTCGATCACATTTATTTCGCATTTCTTCTTTTGCATTTTCAATTATTTTCCGTTGATCGTAAATCGCAACCCCTTTTTTCATGTTTAACTTGGAATTTGAAATGAAGTCTCTGCTTCCGTGGAGAAATATGGCACCGGAGTCTCTGAAAAATCTGGAATTTTCAACCAAATCCGATGTGTGGTCTTTTGGAGTTTTGGTGTGGGAAATTTTCAGTCTGGCTGCGGTTCCGTATTCCGGTTTAAATTGGGCACAAGACTTTGTGTACAAACTGGAAGAAGATCTGAGACTTCAGAAACCAAAATGGGCTACAAATGGAATGTAATCCAGTTTTTTAAAACAAAACTATGTTTTAGTTTTTACATAGTCAATAAACTAGAGTAAAACATACAAAATTCTATAGATGCATTCAAAATGCACAAAATAAGCATCAAGATTTTACAAAAGAATTACGCTTTCACCTCCGAAATTCACTGGTTTGGGATTGAGCACTGGGCAATGTTGGAGGAGCAAAAGGATTGTAGTTATTTGATTAAAAAATCCTCAAGTTGAGAACCTGCTGCTTTTCCAAAATCTTGATGCTTATTTTGTGCATTTTGAATGCATCTATAGAATTTTGTATGCTTTACTCTAGTTTATTTTGTACATTTTAGACTTGACTTGCATTCACCAAAGACAATCGGCCATTGAGTAAATTTTTCAGAAATGGAACGTTATTGAAAATTAAGTGATTTGGTCACATTTTTAACGGGGGGATTTTATTTGTAGTACACAACCTTAATTATTGTTAATTTTCCTTCTAAAATTTTCCCTCACATGAACATCATGAGCTAAAAGTGATTAAAAAGCTAGTTTGGCTTCTCCTATTTTCACCAAGTCGGACTTGATGTTTTTTGGTGCAAAAATTATCATTATTTTGGAGTTCCGTGGTTTTTCAGTCTTTTTCTAAGTTCTACAGTTTTTACTTCAAAGAATTTTATCTACACACTGTTTTATGGGGGGATTAAAATACCCATAGCAACGTAGTCATTTTACAATGAATTAGTACATTATACACTAAAAAATTGTACTTATTGACACTACAAGAGCCCTATTTGCTGGAACTAAAAAACGTCAACGAAATATCAACCAAATGACCACGACAAAGTCATAATTAAAATACAAAATTTTTAGACTGTCGGGAAGTCTGGCAAATTTTGTGCATAAACCGAATGCTCTGAACAAAAATTCACAAATTTGACCTATTTTCCAAATTTCTGAATTCATATAGCAGAAGACCACCCGAGACGATTTTCATTTAATATAAATTATAAATGTCCCTGCAGTAATTTTTGAAAGACATTTTGAACTTTGAACAGATTTGTGAATGTTGCGTTAGCAACGGCTTGTTATTTTGCCTGTATCTAAGCAACGGAGAGTCGTAGAGAGTGAAGAGTGGGCTCAAAACATTGGCCATAGCCGAAATATATTGATTTCATGTCAAAATCACTGATTTCGGACTCTGATAGCCCGGTAAAACGCGAAGTTCATTTCAGGGATCTTGGTGAATGCAAACTATAGATTTTTGTTCTGAATTTCAAAACTTTAAAGCATCTATAGAAAAATCTGCGTCCACCCTCGGTGAATCTACAAAAGCAAAAACAAACGTCATATTTACAAACTAGATTTAGTATTAAAAGGGACAATAAGTACAAAGAATGGCTCTTGACTTTTGATCCTGGTATATTTTTATACGTGTTTTGCATGTCCAGTCTAACTCCTTTGGGATCTCCAGCTATTATAGTGGATATGGTTCCAGGGAGTCTAAATCTAGAGTTTTTTCCAGGCAACAAGAACCTCAAGAGCAAATTCGTAGATTTTAGATCCAAAATTTTGCATAAAGTCATTTTTTCGAGCATAGTCAATAGCGAATTCGACTAATATGTGAGTTGTGTGCTTAACGCTGCGAAGAAATGTATAGTCTTTAGTATCGGTCTTGAACATGGTATGCCATCGGCGTAGCTATTAGGATCATCCTCAGGCACACAGTAATAACCAATTGAACCGGCGGGCTTTTCGCACGCCCGACGGCAGTATTTACTTTGTCGAATGTCAGTTTTTTGACTCCATGCTGTCAATGGAAATAACGCGAGTCCAATTAAAACTAAAACCACCATGGATTCATCTTTTTAGTCTCCAAAATACGACTAGGGCTGAGGATGAATGTTGAAAATTTTTTACTTGTTCAGGAATACAATATTTTTTAATGCGTCTAATTTGTAGATAATAAAATATAAACTTATTATTATAAATCATAAATATTTATTGGGATTTCCATTCACGAGCTTTGCAAAAAAATGTTATCAGTGACATTTTATTTTAACCTCATGTCAATTTTCACCTAGTTTTGTTATCAAAACCAGAAGCCACCAGCCATGATATAGATTTAATTAATGATGTCATGTTCGATGGTCACGATGGGGGATTAATTTACATGCATTTTTGGGCTACACATTGAGCAGGCGTTCATTGAAATACAACGCAATGGATTTTAAGCCAATGGATCACGTACAAAATTCTCGGATGACGGAAAACCCGGACTAAATATTGAATGTGTTGTACATTGTCCATGTAATCAAAACAATATTTCGATTTATCACAATCCTTTACCAGTTTTGGAATTTACAATCTAATCATTACACGGCCACCGCGTCATACTCTAGTCTCTGGTCTCTGGGATTTTATTTATAGCTTTTACGTGTGTTCTGTGCCTTCTGTTGTGTGTTGATGCTCTGATTTTTCCTCGCTCTCTTCTCTCTCTCTCTCTCTCTGCACTCTGCACCAATTCATGTTTATTTTAGAGTATAGTGCATACGAAAAATATTGTACTGCTATAAGCACCATTTCCCTCCGCTATGCTTTCCACTCTCCTCGTCTCTCGTGTGTGAGTAGTGAGTAGTGAATAGCGGATCAACAAGTCTGTTGAATCTGAAGCTGCACGCTGACAGCTCTTGTTTGTAGTTTATAAACTCGTATTCATTTCTCTCTCGTTTGAAATCCACTCGTTACTCGTAAATCTGCATTTGGCTTGTGCGGCTTCATTTCTCTAGCTAATTTTCAGTGGTGTTTTGCATATGAAAGATCAAGATCAAACAAGTATTTTGATGAATCATGAATAGTGAAGACCATGCACAACATTTTTCTGGAAACGTCAAATGTCAAACACCTTTATTTTTTTTCTCCCTTTTGTTTGCTTTTCAGTAATACACGTTTTCATTAACAGGTAAAAGTATTGAATATATTCAAAGGCAAAGGAGGGATTAGATTCGTATTTAGTATTTAGTACAAAGAAAAAATATTTGTTGGCATTTTATTTTGACAATTGACATTGTGGCCAAGATTTGGGAATTTCAAGTATTTTGTTTGAGTAACAAGTTTTTCTCAGCAGTGCTCAATACTGTAAAACTAGTCGCAAGCATCAAAACTGGTCAAGATGAAAAACAGAATAAAAATGATGCCATTTTAAGTAACAGTTAAGTAAAAAAATGAGCGCAAATTGTAAGTTGTAAACTGTGGTGAGTGGAATCCAGAGGACAAAACACGTGTAGCGGGAGAAAAGATGACATTTTTCAATATTTTGAATATAAGAATGCTACAAAATTATGCATTTGAGTTGAGGGATTAAAAAATAATGTTATTGCTTATTCATGTATAATTTGACTTTGTTTTTCCTACGAATGCAAAAAAATGCCGTTTGTATATTTTTTTAAAATTCCATCTAATTAGATGCAAGAGAAAAGGCTCAAAATGTGCTTAGAGGATTCTGTGACATTTCACGTTACTTTTCCTTTGAGTAATAATCCATAATAGTTTTTGCTTTTATGTAATATTAATTTTCGTTGTAAAACAGGAATATCTTAACTACAGTCGTCAACCTTTTACTGTGTGCAGGGCTGACTTGTGACTTGTGAGGAATGATGCAATTTCTACGAGCTTTTTTGCATCTCTGCAAACAAAAAAAAAGAATTTACAGGATACAAACTCTAAACACAAAAAATAGATGATTGAAAATGTAGGAATGAAATAACAAGTTGACTTTCCGTGCGACGGAGAATATGGCAGAAATATGTCATATTTAAATTTAATCCTGCATTACTCGATACTTGATATTTGATATTATGGTAATAGTAATTTATGCTTGTGGATTGTGGATTCTCGCTGTGCAAATGAGATGACAAGTTGAGAGTCGAGAAACCACACATTTTGCTGGAATGTGAAATTGTTGGCACTTGTGAATTGTCATGAATGATGAAAAATATCTACGAGCTTTTTTTGCAGAATATTGTACTACATGAAAATAAATGGCCATGGATGCACGTTCAAAATGATTCGGAATGTTGTGGAAATATGTACTATGTATTGAGTATCGAGTATTGAGCGTGCGCTACACAACTCGAGATATTATAAATTATAACACTAAAAATTCGTTCCTAAACTTTAAACTTTAAAACTTGAACTAAACTTGATTTAGTTATTTAAAATGTATGAATTTTTAACCTAATTTAATTACAATATTAATACCATAAAACTATAAAATTGTAGATTGTAGATGAATTAGTTAAAAACTCAGACAACACAAAAATGCAAAGAAATATTAAGAAAAAAAGACATTCACAATTCAAACTCACAAAAAGATGAAATATTTACAATGGCGATTTATTTACTCTTATTTTTTACGTACTCCAGGACAGACATTTTGTACGAGTATTCAAATCCCGCATCTAATTTCATCAAATTATTAAACTTGTGGTGGAGTTCGTTCTCTGACCGGTCAAATCCAGTGGAGATGAGGAGCTCACGAAGGACTTTCCACCGCTCCTTAGATTCATTTAAAGATGCCTTTATAAAACGTGGAGAAAGGGCCATAACACAAACCGCTTTCGTCTCCTAAAAAACATGTGGACAATAAATATTACGGAATAATTATTTAAATTGATTGTTATTTTGTAGGTATAAATGTACTTGTGTAAATGATTATGTGTTGTTTTACCTGCTCGGTGAAATTTGGAGACCGGTTTCGTTTTGTACTCATTTTTTCTACGTCGTTTGCTGGAAATTCAGTTTTTACCTAAGCTTAAATATTGGCAATACCAAATAAATTACAATTAAATTACAAATTGAAAACTCTTTCTCTCCTTTGCTCAGTCACACTTTGAAATATTGAACCAACTTGTTTAGCTCTCCGCAGAAATGGAGACGAGAGACAGCGAGGAACTAGCGTCACATTCTTTGGTTAATTTCTTAGTTTAGTTAATTTAACTAACTAGAGTTAACCAAATGGGAAGAGAATGAGAAATGTGACCGTTTGCGGGAGAATAGACCACTTGGAAAAATAACGTTTTCTTGTGAACATTCACATGAAAATAGACCATGTAGTGGATAAAGGAGAGTAAAAGATACACAATTCTATAAGTGATTTCAAAAGACACAAAACGAGCAAAGAAGAAGGCTCAAAAAGCACCAGGTTTTCTTGCTGCAAATTTTTGATTGCAGTGGATGGAAAATCCAACAAACATTATTGTTTCCTCGATTCACTAAGCATGTTGGCTCATTGAAAAATACGAGAAATTGTCAACTCGAAAACCGGGTGCTTTTCGAGCCTTCTGGAATTTCTTTGCTTATTTTGTGTCTTTTGAAATCACCTATAGAATTCTGTATCTTTTACTCTCCTTTATTTTGATGCTTGTAGACTAATACTGCATTCACCAAGCACCTTAAAACTCTGAGCTCCTTTTGTAGCTTTTGTGACAAAGTACTCCTGAAAACTCAAAAACGTGGGCAAGTAAGAAAATTTCAAAGTTTTGTTGGTCTGGTTCACTTGTAAAAAAATTGAATAAACGAATCCAGACTTTCGATAAAAGTCATAATTTTGAGAATAATGATATTTTTCATCATTCTCATTCCTCTCCGGTTTGTAAAATATTCAACTATTGTAAAAATTAATAGCAACCCGAGGAAATTTTCCACCCACATTTTTTGGGAGGAGCTTCAAATATCCATGGCAACTCTGAATCCACGTTCCCTCAAATTGACATTTGCAACATCAAATAGATTTGTGAATGTTGCGTTAGCAACGGCTTGTTATTTTGGCTGTATCTAAGCAACCAAGTGTCCTACAAAGTTGAGAGTGGGCTCAAAAAATCGGCGGTAGTCGAAATATACTGATTTCATGTCAAAACCACTGATTTTGAACTTCAATCGCCCAAGAAAATGCGGAGCCTGTTTTAGGGATCCTGGTGAATGCAAAGCTATTGATATTTGTTTTGAATTCACAAAACTGTAAAATCACCTATAGAAAAATGCTTGTTTTGTATTACTCAAGACTCAATGCATGGACAATAGATAATCCCCCCAATAGAAATTTACTTGGAAATTCCCAGTCACCTACCAAATTTTCAAACTGACTTTTGTTACTTGAAAATCCAATAGCCACCGTGACCCTAAATTACACATGTTCAGGAAGGTCAAAGGTCACTATTCCTTGTCATTTGTCCTTTGTAATTTGTGAGTTTTGCGTAATGTCAATTTGACTTGCAAGTCGCAAATCCAGCCACTTGAAACCACATCTGCACGTGTCCAGTTCACAACAAGCCCACTTCCCCGTCTCAAAAAATCAAATGCGCCTGTGAGTAATTTAAATATCTTTGTACACAATCGTGTATTTTTGTCCAAAAATGTTTTTTACCATCAAAGTAGATGCAATTTTGTGCTTAGAATTTTTAACAGCATTTTTTTACCAGCTCTTTTACTTGAAAAAGCTACAGTAAATAAAATTTGCAGATGCTTGAAGAACAACAAAACCTTATAATTATGCTTTTTCTGGAACGGAGGAAACGAAAATAAAGTCACAGCAAATGTGGAGCAGGAAAATGGGATTTTATTTTCTTCATTTGTAGCTCCAGTTTAGTTTTTTATCAAAAATTGTCTCGATTTTACCTCAATCTCAAATTAAATTCAACGTAACGTGCACCCGGTAGAAAAACTTTCTCTTCTTCTTTCAGGATGATTACTTTTTGATGGGTTTAGTACGACAAGTTGACATATTGACATGTGCTTTTTATTTTCAGGATAAACCCGCATGCACTTTTACAATGATTTAGCTGTACAAATGCTTCAACTTTGGAGCGAGCAATTATAAGTTTTGCTCTTGTGAATTCCGTTTAGCAGAATCGTCAATCGTCAATCCTCAACTTTTCGTATGTGCAGATGAAAAGTAAGCAAATGCAGAATAAAACTCAGCACAAGGGATTTTATTTGGTTTTGTTCCGCCTTCCGTTTTTCATTTTTACAATTCGCACCTCACTCTTTTCCCATTCATCGTGCACAATTCTCTCACTGTTTTTCATTGTTTATTGGCAAATATTTTTCTTTACAAAGCACGGGTATTATACTAAAATATCCGCCAACAGTTGTGAATTGTGATTAATGATGAAAAATACCCGCAAGATTTTTTGCCTCTCTGCAGTTGTGAATTGTGATGAATGATGCAAAATGCTAATGCCGAATAACCATTGAAAACGTACAAGTGAAATTAGAATCTGAC
Organism: Sminthurinus aureus; assembly: GCA_034698265.1. Taxonomy (NCBI): domain Eukaryota; kingdom Metazoa; phylum Arthropoda; class Collembola; order Symphypleona; family Katiannidae; genus Sminthurinus; species Sminthurinus aureus. Next base: position 8,086 of record JAQGBH010006825.1, read on the forward strand.
TTTATGTACACAAAATATCACAGGAATTTAAAAGATTTTTCTTTATATACTTGGATATGCATTTTGATTCTCCTCGTCTCCTCCGTCTTAATATTAAGTATTGAGTAGCAAATGGACAAGTCTGTTGAATTAGAAAACAGACGTTCTTTTTCGTCAGTTTATAAAACTGACGAAATGTGAATCCACAGAAGCAAAAACAAACGTCATTTTTATAAACTTGATTTATTTAATTCTAAAAGTGACAATAAGTACAAAGCCTGGCTTTTGAATTTTGATCCGGGTATATTTTTTATGCGTATTTTGCATGTCAAGTCTAACTCCTTTGGGATCTCCAATCTCCAGCTATTATAGTGGATATGGTTCCAGGGAGTCTAAATCCAGGGTTTTTCCAGGCAACAAGAATCTCAAGAGAAAACTCGTAGATTTTAGATCCAAAATTTTGCCAATGGATCAACAACAAAATTCTAGGGTGAAGGAAAAACCAGACCAAATATTATACGTTAAATGTGTTTTACAATGTCTCTTCTGTTCTGGGATTTTATTTATAGCTTTGACGTGTGCTTTGTATTGTGTTGTGTGTTGATGCTCTGATATTTCCTCGTTCTTTTCTCTGCACGCGACAGTATATTTGTTAAAGAGTATAGTGCATACGGAAAATATTCCATTGCTATAAGCACCATTTCCCTCCGATATGCTTTTCACTCTCCTCGTCTCCTGTGCAAGAAGTGAGTAGTGAGTAGCGGATCAACAAGTCTGTTGAATTAGAAGCTCTGGTGTCAGTTGTACTTTGTAGTTTATAAACTCATGTTCATTTCTGTCTCGTTTGAAAGTCACTTGCATCTCTTAAATCTGTGTTTGGTTGCATTTGGTTTTTGCATAGGTTCTCTGGCTAATTTTCAGTGGTGTTTTGAATAATGCATAATAAAGACACATCAAACATAAGCATTTTGATGAATGATGAATGATCAAGAACGTTGACTTAATTTTTCTAGATATGTCAAATGTCAAATGTCAACCATCAACATTCTTTTCTCTCCGGTATCTCCTTTTCAGTAATTCACATTTTCATTAACAGGTAAAAAAAGTTGAACATTGGATTGGTAAAGGAGAAATTAGATTTGGATTTAGTACAAAGGAAAAAATTGTTGTTGACATTTTATGATACCTAATACTCAAATTAGACACTAGACACTAGACACAGCTGGAAAAATACTCCTTGTCTTGATCTTGTTCCAGGAGGAAAAGTTCGTTTAGTGGGGGTGGAGACACGGAAAATGGCAATGACAATGACAACCAGTTACCAGTTACCTAAGAACTAAGAAGCATTCATAAATCTATTTAACATTCAACACTGAAATTGTCTATGTTCCCAGTTGAGAGAATTTTTGTAATAAAGCAGCAGCAGCCAACAAGCATAACAAGTCATAAGTCATAAAATGCGGAAATGAAGAAAGAGGAGATAATAATTTATATCTCCTCGATAATATGCCATTTGGTCTCGAGAAGTACTCTTTTATAATTTATAATTTGGCTGTCACAACGTACAACATATGAAATGAGCTGAGCTGTAAGTTTTGGTCACAAAAGACGGCTGCACAGTGTAAAAACCAAAATTGGTAGCAGTTGTGAATTGTGATAAAGGACGAAATCTAATTGCGAGCTTTTTTGCATATCCGCAGGCAAATGAAATTTACATTCCAATTCTGGATGCTGAATATTTATTGAAGAGGTAAACATGGAATTTACATGAAACTTGATGAAGGAAAAATATCAATGGAATTCCAAGGATTTTACTCTAATTCTGTTGCTGTTGAAACTCATTTGGGTCTTTACACTTATTCTTGCATAATTCGATATATGTAATAGGAAAACATAATCGATTTTGATCTGGGACTGGAACTTGCTCGGCTACGATTCATCCTTTCTCTCTTAGTCCATCAGCAATCATTGTCCCTACAGTGTCATGTCGTTGAGTGGTGAGAAGCATTTGGCAGGATCCGAGGATGTGAGCGAGGGTTTCTTTCTATGTCAATAAAATTCAAGACATTTGAAGTGTGCAGCGTGAGATTTGTAGCTTGAAATAAGGGTAAAGTTGATAAGTTTATACTTTATAGGAATTAAATGTACAAAAAGGTATTTATTCAAAACTAGTGAACACAATACTAAACTCACTGCACCTAGAAAAAGGTTATTTATCCGTTACAAACATTTGGCACTTTTAGCTCTCCAGCTCAAATTCAAACTTCCAACTTTCATGTACAAAATAAAACCAGATGAAAGACACAGTACAGGAAATTTTAAGGTAGCAACTAGGATCGTCAATCGCCAGTGATGAGAATGTAAAGCAGCAAAAGACACGAAATACACTCAAATTCACATTAGATTCAGAGCAGAGGCACAAGATATTTTCATGAGATTTTGGTATATACGGAAAAAACTTGAACAAGACAACAGACTGAGAAAATGATATTTCATTTTAATTTATTCATTTGCTCTACAGCAGATAACTATGAAACAATTTAAAACTATGTATTATTTAATATGTAAAAATTAAAAATTATGTATGTTGAAAATAAAAAAAACATGTAAAGAAAAAGTGTAGTGTTGATTTTAAATTGTAAAATCCTTCAAAAATCATTCTCAATAGTCAATGCTCAATATTTACAGACAGTGTTCAATTTATGTGCATAAAAATTATGTTGTAAATGGTGAATAAGACAGGCAATGAATTTTTGTTTATTGTTTATATTTTTGATACACCACTAAAATCAACAGTCAACTGCTGCTGCAATCAGATGGACGGATTATTTGTCTCGGTGTCCCTGAAGCCTTGCAAAATTGCAATATATGTTCCCAAACTCACTGCACCCTGTAAAAACAACAATCAATATTCAGAATATTTTCTAGACCAGAAATTTAATGGTTTTTACGTGTTCAACAAAAAAGTTTAAGCCAGCGTCATGAATTTTTATATTTACATAGAAAATTGTTGACTTTTGAATGTCAACGCCAAACGGAGCAAAATCCCACTGAAACAGCAACAAGGCGTCCACGTTCCTTCGCATCTATGCAAAAATTCAATGGTTCAGTTTAAGATAAAACAAACAGAGTAGAATTTTCAGAGGTGCAAAGACATAGGTAATTATATCAATAAAAAGTGAAATACAGCTAAAACTTACCTCAACATGAATACTCTCGCGCTTGAACAGGAGGAAATGTCGGAGCTTCAACTGGTCATCGTTTATCTGCATAGAACAAAAAAAACCCAGCATGAACTGCCATTAAAATTTAAAAATCCCGTGATTTTAGCCAAACTACAAAGGCCTCTGTCCATGTTTTCATGAATCGCAACACAAATAATAATCATTTTCAAGCCTTACAAGTAATGTGAAAAAATCACAGATCCCTTTAGTTACGACTTCAACAAATTTTTCCCACTTCAAAGCAATTTGCATGCGAATTCTCTCAAATTTAGCAAGCAAATGTAGTTGACTTTTTAGCTACGTTGCCATGTGAGACTAATTTCATTTTTCCAAATTACCAGCAAATATTTTGAACCTGCGATAACTATTTTTACTGTGGGTGGCCTCAAGAATCAAAAGAACAAAAATCGTCAGTAAATTTGATACTCAGGGCCTCAAGAGAATCATTTTGAGTGGTCAGATGAACACAATTAGAATTTAATCAAATTCAATCATTTAATTTAACCCCAAATAGCACGTTTTTTATCATTGCAGCCAAACTATAAAAGTGTCGTTCTCGAGACCAGGTTTGTTTTTTTTACTCGTT
>JAQGBH010006826.1:0-11874 GCA_034698265.1 Sminthurinus aureus
TATAACAGTTACAACACATTTATGTATAAACAATAAATAGAGGACAAAATATTATTAGATACCCTCGAACCTCTAACAAATTATTTATTTAGCTATACATAATGCACAGTGTTAACTGTTTTGTATTTTATATGTTGACGAAACTAAATGTAAGTAAACATGTTACTAATGTGTATGAACTATAAAGAGAACATGAACCACGAACGATGTATACGGTTAAAAAATAAGCACAGCTACTACAAGTAGGTACTAAATATATTTATGATATTTGATTATGATTACTGATTACACACACAAAATGTACATACCAGATTCTATATTACTTATTTACTGTGGTAATGAGGTAATATTTAATACTATTATAGATTATAGATTACAAATTGCTACTACAATAGTTCCAAATGTTCAAAATTAATTATGATACATGTTACATGTTTTGTAAAACTAATCTAAATAATTTGTACAGTACATTTATTTATGCATTACTTATATAATATGTAAGTGTATCCTTTTCTACGTATATAATATAATATACAATATACAACCATTTTGTGATAAGAAACGAGAACATGATTTATACATTTGAAATTTGAAATATACATAGATACATGCGTTAAGGGTTATTACTATTCCCGTTAATATGTAATATCTGTGTAACATTTATACACAATTTTAATATATACATGACCACAGCTAAAAAAATAATTGCTTAGAAGTAAACAAAAACGGGATAGAAATGAAATAAATACAAAATATAAAGTTGCAAAGAAATACTGACAAACTTCAACCTTTGTTTTGCCTTTACTTTTTGCCGGAAAAAGAGCACTTATTTTTATACATTACATTAGTCATCAGTCATCACTCATCAATATAAAACTACTGTACTTTTATATTTTGTTTTGTCTTTGGAAGACGCAAAAGGGACAAATTCACATAATATATGACGCTGCGTTATTAATTCAGTTGATTTTATGGACAGCTTTCAATTTTATATGTTCAAATGATTTCATGAAAACCCACAAAATGTCTCTTTAACTTATTCTTTTCTGATTTTAGTACATGCATCGTTCTGATTGCTTAAGCATGTTCCATAAACCATATACAAAATGTTTCCAAATGTGACAGTTGAATCACAATAATAAATATGAATGATTTCTGCTCGAGGGATCCACAAAAACTGAGGAATAAAATGGACAAGATGCTAAAACAAAAGCCAGGACCACAAGTTATACTATGGAGAAAACTTTGAACGTGGAAACTTGTCCAAACGATACAATATCACACATACATTACTACAATAATCATGTTACGAGACAAATGAAAGGAGTGCAAAAAAACTCGTGTGTTTTGTTCCAGTTTTTGCATCGCTGTCTGTACATAAGTACACATACTTTTTTGTGGCTTTGGGAAATTTTCATTGCAAATGCGGCCAAAAATAAAACGACCACAGTAACATTGTACACTGCGCTGTGAAATTACGATTCCGAAAACTATCCAGATTTGATAGTTTTATTGTTTGTTGTTGTGTACTTACAGAGGAAATCAGACTTTGGTTTTGTACTTTGTAGTGTCATGCAAAGAGTGAAAGCATTGCCTGCGACACCTCGTGCGTTTTGCGTCAACTGCAATGAACGCACAAACCAAAAGGAAGTCACCCACTTTTTGATCAAGAACTTAACCATCAATCAGTCAAATCTCAAAAGATTTTGACATTGGTGAACTAATGCGTGTTTGCACCTGTGAACTGGAAATATAAATGCTTAACTTTGCTTGTGTATAGCTGAAATATGAACCACGTAAAAAATGAAAATTACAGAAGCAAAATAATATCCTTGGGCAAAAAATAAGTACTCGTTTATTTTAAAAGACAGTACACATTTTACATTCTGCGTTAATTATTGTTCATTTCAAGTTTTACAAAGTGTTTTGAAAAATCACTATTCCACACATCATTTTTGAAGAAATCACTCATTTGGAAAGTATAAAAGTATAAATTTTCGTCCAAACAATTTAAAATATCCCAAACCAGTGAATTTTTACTTCCAGTCTCATTTTCCCATTTTAAAATTAACTTGTTCCTCCAATCCACTTTCTTTTCTTTCTCTTCCTGAGTCAACATTCCTTCTAGTTTTTTAAGTGAGCACATGTACAGCATTACACTTTTAAACTTCATTACCCCTGTTCTGTCTTCTTCACTGAGGTTTCCGACCAAAGTAACGTGACGGAGAACCAATTTTTCCAATTTCACTGCCGTTCTAAGTAGTTTACACAAGTCCATTTTGTAACAATTGTTTTCATTTTGAACATCAGTGGGATAGCTTAAGTGGATAATTAATTTGGTCAAATTCACGAATTGGTATAGTCTCTCAAATCCATGTGTAAAACTAACTTTAATTAAAATTAATTCAGTCACTTGTTCGGGATTCGAGAGAAAATTTAGTGAACGATCGAGAGATTCAAAACCATAGGCAGAAAATGATAAGGCTGTAAAATCTGAACCCACTTCTTTTAAAAACGGTTCACATTTTAAAAAGGTCAATTTACGAAGAACCAGCTTTAGATTTCTATCTTCTTTTTTTAGATGAATAAATGTAACACCACCTTTTTCATAAGAAATGGTTTTCAATGGAACACTCTCTTTCATCACACGGCACAAGGTTGGTGACTTGTCAAAATGAAAATCGACGGGGGTAAAAAACATGAGGGATTTTAATGTTGTCAGTCGAATGATTTGGGGTGAAGTTTTTTCACTGATACTAAACTCTGTTAAATTTGGACAGTTACATCGGACTTGTCCAAATTTCTGTCTCACTTTTGAGCGTTTTGGAGTGATCAGAGTTAGATTTTCTATTTTAATACGTCTTAAGGTTGCCTGACATTTCTGACAGGCTTGAGCAAGATATTTGGCTTTTGTTTTCACCCAGTGGAAAGTCACAGTTTTCGTTCCTAGGTCAATTAATGCTCTTTTTTCCAGTGGAAGAGGGTTGTCCGGTCGGCCGCTTTTGGAATAGTGGCTGCTTTTGATTGAAGTCGAGGTCGTGGATTGGGCTGGTGGCGAAGAAGGCATAAGACTGGCATCAGACGAGTCTCTACTGTAATTTGAAACATTTGAAACATCCGGATCCGGATCAGCTGATTGGGAGGAGGAAGTTCGAGTTGCAGAAAAATCTAGATCGTCAATTGGTGCAAATGAGTCGACTCGTGCTGCTATAGATGTTGATGGTACATTTAGATTTTGAGCGGACGATGCAAAAAAAGTTTCAGATCTTGGATTCTGTAGTTGTTGTTGTTGTTGTTGTGTTTGTGCTTGTCCTGTGCTCACTCGCCGCTCATTGACTTCCGCCTGTTGAACTTGTTGGCGCGTATACAACAAGTTCATAATGTAATAATTTTCATTGGCATCCCAAGCTTCAATCAGGGCAATACCATTGTTCGTCTTTATCAAATGCTTATAAATTAAGATGAACGCTTCAAATTCTCCTTTTTGTCTAAGACGAGCTTCCTAAAAATTAAATTGATGAAAGAAAAATTTTAAATGCCAACTCGTAACAATTTGCAAATTACATGTATAGCAAGCTAGGCTTGTGACTTTTGAGACTAGTTGTTTTTTTTTGAAAAAAAGATATTAAACGTTGTACAATGTACAATGTACAATCTTACAATTTCTTGGTGTACAGTGTCAGGAATTGCCCCGTTTTCGTATAACTTTAGTAAAAACTTTGCAATATTTGTACTTCGTTCACAAATTTCCGTCATGCTGGATTTGATTAAATCTTTCACCGATATTCCATTTCGAAATTGTTCAATTAACCACACTTTAGCCTCAATATGATCTTGTGTCATGATGAACTGTTTGACTTAAGGCGGAAGGCAACTTTGGGAATAAAGTTCACTGCAAAATTGTTGGGGTTTCCATGAATATTTGTAATTTTATAGGAAGGAAAAAAACGGAGCCAGTAAAGTTCACTAATGTTGCCAAACAAACAGAAAAAAATCATGAGCGTCATGTTTTGATTATGTTCGGCCAATGTCAATGTTCACGCTTTACTGCATTATCTTATCACATTGTAGATATAGAGCTCAAGTTCATTATTTCAAGCTACTGTTCATTGTACATTGTAATTTTATTCGTACCTTGATAAGATAAATGAAACACTGTGTGTATGTATCTGTCGTTGTGTCAGAATGTGGTGCATTTGGTTGTATAACATCCAATGTTATACTGGACATGGCAAAAAATGTAGCAGTTTACTCAGGCTAAATAAACGTAATAGAATGAAAGATGCGTCATGCATCATCGTCTTTTTCAGTTTCAGTTGAGGCGTAGTTTGTTCATAGAAATTTTACTTCAAAGGATGCAAATGCAAATTCAATAGGACACTGTAAAAGCAGAAAGTTTTTACACTAGAAAAGGTGAACAATTTAATTGCATGACAAATGATATGGGTTTTAGGCTCATTCAAACTGTAATGAAGTCAACGCTCGCCGGTAGGAAATAAAACCGAGTACTTAAGTTCAATGTAATGTTATTTTCCTTGAGTTTTTTAGTATGCATAAATTAAAATGTAAAACAATACAAATATAGACCACCACATAAAATAGCTCTTGGTATTTCGTATGTTTTATTTTTGACTCTTCTGTGTCAATAAAATCCACTGAAATACATGATAAATAAGTACAAAGTAAAAATATAGCAAGATATTTGAGCCGTTCTCTCGCCTAAGTTAGGTAGCTCACTTGCGGACAATAGACACAAGTACACTTTTTTGTGAAGAATCCCTGACACACTCCACCACAACTATAATCAAATAAAGTCACATGACATATTAGCATTGATGTACGAATAAGAAATTCAGCATTCAATCTTTATAATTGATAATCCAATAAGCATGATTTTATTCATTGTTCGTTACTTATGTTTCCTGTACTTACTACGGCTGCAGACGTGGAATGCTGTGTGTACGACAGTAATATGTGCACAAACTGTCATCTGGGCAACCATCAAATTTGAATAATATTTTCATTTTCTTGTCTTCCTTCTCATCCTCTTCTTCGTCTCCGTATTCCTCGTCATGCTCCTTTCCTTTTCCTTTGGCTCCAACAAAATCTAAAAACACAAGGGCACATGTCAATTTTCAATTTGACCACAATCAAATATGTTGCATCAAAAATTCCTTACGAATTCACATGTTATCTGTATCTGGACATTTTAAAACTGACATGAGAAGAAAAAACATTGAAAAATTTGAAGCAAAAACACTACAAACAATAGGAATACAATTTAAAGTTTAGCACAAATAAACTGTAATTAAAATGTTATCATAATCAGAGTTCTGCTTGTTGATTTAGGATTAAAAAATAATTACCAGAAATAAGAATGGAACAAATTAAAACCAATATGTAAATACGAAAGATGGCCCTGTACGAAAAATGAGACATTTTTTCAAATCAGAGGAAACCCAATTGAAAACAGAAAAGTTAAAGCAATGCTTATGAATTATGAATACTTCCTTCAAGACTCAAGACACTAAATGAAGAATAATAAGACTATCCTATTTTTATGCTGTTGATTTCTTTTTTCCACAGTCCAGCGTTCAGCACACCGTTAAATCAACAACTCATTTTTAGTACATCCACTGTGATTATAGTATAGAGTATACACTTTCCAATTTCTGTACAAACAGTTGAGTATTGATTATGTACTTGACATTTGTGCTCTACTTTTTGATGGCGTGAGATTATGAAAATTGTAAAGTCCTTATACGTAACTTCATTTATTATGCCAAATTTCATAGAAAGTTAAGATGAATACAAATGAATAATGGAAAAATTGAAAAAGTTCTTATGGTATTTTGAATATCAGTCAGACCCCGTCCTAGGATTGGATGGAGCATTGGGAGGTCAAAATGATGGAGGTTTCCCCCTTAAAATCAATTTTATTTTATCATCAATATTAAAAAACAGGGGTTTTTCCTTGGACTTGGTCCTAAATATTCACACTCACTACTCAATCTGTAATCTTGTATAATTGGCTACTTTTCAAAATTTTTAAGTGTATTACGCCGTGTTCAGGGAGGTGAAAACTGAAGGTACTTTCAGAGTGTACATTTTACTTTGTAATTTGTACGCAGCTGTCTTCTAAACGCGTTAATAAAGTCGAATAATAATAATAATGGATAAAATTTGATTTATTTAAAAACTCTGAAGCAATGACATTCACTTGCCTCGATTATACAATTATATTATAGAATATAAACAATGCCTTGTTAACTGTACACTGTAATACTATAGGCTCATTCAAAAAACATTATACAATAAAACATTATAAGCTGTAGATTTAATGTGTGGAATGTATAGGGTACCTATAGATACTCAAACTCATTTGGTGGTCATGAACAATTTGCGTCGCAATTTAATTCACTTTGAGTCAAAATGTTTGTATTACAAGCACTTTGACAATGCACATTGATCTCCTGAATTTTTTTCAAGGGCCGCTAAGAGTTCGTCCAAATATTTTCTTTCGATCCATTTATTAAATAAAAATTGGACGATGTCAGTAACTTTGGACCTCGATTCTACACCAGCCATTAGGGTATCCAAAATCGCCTTAGCATTACCCATGAAGGTACTCCAGTCGGCCCCGTCAGTGGTTGCCACGGTAACAGAATCAAACTTCAATGAACTAATGCCTAAGCTTAAGATAAAGCAGGAATCGTCGGCTTTGATTGCCAGAAGACCAGTGGCGCCGAGTGTGAGGTTTGTAAGGACAGCTGAGAGTGCTCCACTTGCATCGATAGGCAGAGGGACTGATTGAGGAAAGAAATCACCTTTGATGGTAAATGAATTGAGTTGAATGTTTAAGTGGCCGAAAACAACGTTCATGTTAAACTGAAAGGTAATGGAATTCAAGGTTATCAGAGAACAGCTGGATTGTGATGAGACTGCTCCAGTTCTGAAAAATTTAAATTCAAATTAGTCACTCTTCCAAATTTAAGTATATATATTATATTATGATATATTTTTTGTAAGGTTTAAACTCACCCATGTTTGACGTCACCTTTGAAAAAAACGTTGTCCAAACCTGAGTAGGTGTTTCCTTCCACTTCAAGTGGGGGGAAAGGGGGCAATAATTCCAGCCATTTGCGTTATTTGCGGTGTTCCCGGCTTGGTGCTCGAAGTCTCGGCTGACGTTGACGAGCTGGTTTCTTTGAAAACCTACATTTTTCAAGGAAAGCAAGTACTGACATCAAGTAGTGTAGTATTAATTGTATTAGCAATTTTACAGGCAGAACACAATATTTCCAATTATCAATAAAATAGTTAAATCTCTTGTTTCCTTACGGCTGACGGCAGCAGTGCCTGCAACACAAGCGAAAGCAATGACGAGGGTGACTTTCATGATTTATTGGGGTATGCTAAAAAATACCAATACACATGAGTTTTCACAAGAATTCACTCGATTTGTCTTTTTCTTAGTGTGCGTAAAGTTTTTAGCACCTGGACTATAACTTTGTTTTTTGCAGAGGAATATTATATGCAAAAAAGTCTAAATGTAGTACTAAGAGAGTGAAAAGTTAAATAATGGAACACAAACGGATGTACTCGGAAAAGTGACCGGTTCTAGTCTAAGCAAAATGAATTGAATGACGATCATAGAGAACTAATGTGGTCCTTTTTATTTCCGTGGACTCCATGTGGCAACGACCAAAAATACTTATGCCTTGTTATGTTTCTATTTTTTGAACCTCTGATTACAATATTGATATCATGCCTGGCTTAACATAGCAAATATTACATCTCACACTAAATGGTATTACATTCATGCTTAAACTGTGTTTAAAGGCTTAGACTTTCGTAATTTTATACATTTTGTCATCTATGTCTATAGTCAGATCCTGTTATTAAAATTTTTTTTTTTCACAGCTCTGTACAAACTGAAAATTCTTTTGGGCAATCAAAGTCGCATAGACAATAGACAAACACTAAAATATTACACGTCTTTGTTGTCTGAACCAACATTTTGTGTAAATTGCAAGTCTGCGTTTTCAAAAAAAAACAAAAAAAAAACATGAAACAAAAGTTTAAACAGCGATAAAAACATGCTGCGTCAAGGATCATATACTATTCTACGTAAGTTGAAGTGGAATCAAACATAATGCGTCACAATTGTATCTGAATAGTATACATTACATACTTTTCTTCGATTGCCTACATTTGTATCAAATTCCTACTCCGCATTCCTTTTTGTGTATGAATTTAGTATAGAGTCTAGGCTGTAGATTGAAATAAAAATACTCACAAAGTTCCAACAAGTCCACATACAATGAATTAGTGAGAAGATGTAAACTCGTATGTATTAATAATTTTTTGAGCATTTATGTGCTCACAATGTATATGAGCTACAACAAGTATTCACAACTATACATATGATATTTCAGATGAAAGGAATTGGAATATGAAAAAACCCGAAATTCACAGTATACCCGACATTTATATTTTGTATAATTTTCAAGGAGAGTGAGCAATTTTATTGATTGTACAACTTAAAAAATGGTACAAGCATTTGAAAAATTTTGAGTCGACGGAGATTGAGTATTAAATACTTAAAGCGAATGCGAATTAAGTAAAAGAGATGATAATTTAATGAAGACGAGCTTTGTTTCCGGATCCGGTGATGAGGTCGATGAGTTCAGCAAGAGTGTACTCTCCGAGGATTTCATTGACAGCTTCTTCGATTTCATCAAGGATACTTTCCTTCTGCTCAGCATAGATGGCATCGAAAGTTGGCTTGGCATCAGCATTGACGGCTTCCCAGTCGACGGGCTCATCATCAACAGTAGCTCCAGTGGCGCTCAAGGCAACAGATTCGAAGGACAATCGTTGGGTGTCCAAGTTGACAATGGAGGCTCTGTTGGTGATGATGTTGACTCTCAATGTACCAGTGGCAGTGAGTTGGAATCCGTTGATGGTGGCTGTAAGTCCTCCAGTTCCTTGGACAACATGGTTTCCAGTTTCAGTAACGGCCTCACCAGCGATGGTGTAAGCTCCAACAATTGTTCCGGTTGAGAGGTCAAGGGTGATGGTGAGCTTGAGGGTGAGTAGATTGACGGCAACATCATCAACAAGGTTGCTTCCTCCAGTCACGATTCCTCCACTGAAAAATTATAAATAAAAATTACGATAGGATTAATTCTATTAGAATTCTGGTCCAAAATTGAAGAGCATGATTAATTTTTCTATTTCTAGCTTTTGTTTTGATGTTTAAAGTTGTAAACTTACACAAGAGAAGCGACACCGGTGAAGACGGATGTTTCCAAATTGAGGGTGGTATCGTTCAAGTTAAGTGGATCAGCGAGGTCGATAACGTCACTCATGGCTCCAGCTCTGGTGTAGATGCTGGTCATGATTTGTCTCTTGAGTCCATTGTAGCTAGTAGCCTTTTGGAAGCCTGAATTTTCGAAAATGGAAGAAAATATTTTTAAAATCTTTAAGTACAATAATTCTAATAATAATTTTGGATACAATCAACTTTATGATTATTCTTTTTTTGGTTTTCTTACCACCGAGAGCAGCAGCGCTTGCAACGCAAGCCAAAGCGATGATAAGGATGACTTTCATGATGGAAATTGTTGGGTAAACTACGCAAAAAGCGAAATTTTACAGGCTGAAAATTGAACAAGAGAAGTGGAAGGAGGAAGAAGAAGAGCTGAATGATTTTTCCACTGGATCTGCCCCGCTTTTAAAGCAAAATTAATTTGTTATCTCAAGCGGATTTTAGACAATTAATCAAAATATATTATTTTGACTTTCACCATCATGACAATCAACAGTCATTTTGTCATCCTGTTAGTGATTACCGTCAACATCACGGACATGGAAAATTATCAGCAAATGGGAAAAAACGTGCACACATACATACATGAAAATACTTTTCCGACTACCAATTATTAGTTACTTATAACCTGTTCAACATCAAGTAGCATAAATTATGATACATGTAGATAGATGTAAAACAAAGTTGTAAAAGTTATACATAGAGCATAGAGTACAGTTTGCATGATTTTACTTGTTCATATATCATGTACACAACACACAACATCAACGTTTCATGTTTTACGGTTTCAGTGAGTACTTGATTAATTGCGAAGGCTCTGGGTGAAGAGTGAAGAGTGAAGAGGCACACCTGTCAATTCAATTGATTTATGATTAATCTGATTAACTTGTTTTGCAACCGATTCAATCAATAATCAATAATCAATATTTTTCAATCAATGATGTACATTTGCACTAATGCTTAAAGCTTACAGCTTACAATTATACGCACTAACTGTTCTCTATATATTGCTGTGATCAATCTACATCAATCTTGTCCTGTTACATGTGTCGCTACTAAAAACTACAAGGAATCGACTATTTTTACCAGCATCAGACGGTACTTAAACGTTTCGTAATTATTAAACATTACACACCCTTATGCATTTGTCATCCTTCAAAGTTGAAAAAATTCAAATAATTCAAGGCGTCTTTATTTATGAATCGTTATGATTGGCTTGTTCACTTATCAAAGGCAACTTCAATGTCAATACTCAATACTCAATATTCAATACCAAAAAACAAAGTATCAAGGCGAAAAAATTTCTCTCATTTCATTGTCACTGCACACCTTCAACAATTTACGTGTTTTTTTCCTCCGTTGCGGCGATTATCGTGGTTTTATTTTTCTAAAGACTACAACTACGTTTTCAATCTTACTCTTAATTTTTTACACGCTTTTACCTTGCCTTTTCAAAATATTAATTATTAACATATGTTTTACACATGGTTTACATGTCGTGCGTAGTAGATAGTAGATCATTTTGATTTATTCGAACCTTAGAAGTTTATATATTTCTTCTCCTTTTAACTTTTAAAATAGTGAACCATCGTCATTAAAAGTATTTAAATTCATTCTTTCAAGGATTCAAGGAAAAGTTAGATAATGTAGGACATTCAGGTTTTTAACATTAAGATCAGGTATTTAAAGTCCACTGACAAAAGGAGAGGTGGCAGCAAGAACCCTGAAAGCATTGTGCTATTTAAGGATTTATTCCAGCAAAAAATCTGGTGTATTTTGTATTTTGTATGACACGAAAAATTAGAAAAGCTTGATACCAAAAAATATATATAATATTTTGTCCTTAGTTTTTTTAGAGAGATGACAAATTAAAAATTAAATGGACAATTTGAGCATAAAACAGGTTACTTATTGCTTAGTGTATTTAGTAGTATAAACTGACGTGCTTTGCACAATATATAATTTAAGACCAAGTCAAGTTCGCTCCTTTGGTCCTTTAGTTTCCATCTAACATACGATCCGGGCATCTCCTTTCCCTCCTATTCCCTCTCTAGTACCTAGTGTATTTCCAGTCCGCCTGGTGTCTCTCTTGTAGCAGGACCCGGAAAGCGAGCACAAGGGTAGAAATTTAAGATGGGCAGAGAATCTAGAATCTAGCATCTATCCCCTTTTTACGACTATATTTACTACCTATTTAAAATCCGTCCTGTACACATTTTGACATTTTCAATTTCAATTTGAACCGAAACAGTACATGCAGACAGTAGAATGTAGAATTTAGTATGTAGAATGTAGATATAATTCAAAACACATGACATTTTTACATTTCTTCAAATTTGTATTAACTCTTTTGGTCTCTTCGTCATTGGGATTGTACATATACATATAGTAAATGGGAAATGAAGATTTTTATTCGTTTTAACTCCAATAGAACGCTCCTTTTACTTATACTTTAAACACTCATTATTAGAGATCATGGCTTCGATTTTGTTGCCCTCGTTACGTTCGAGGTTTCCTATTTACAACAAAATACGAGGCCT
>JAQGBH010006827.1:0-11872 GCA_034698265.1 Sminthurinus aureus
GAAAAATGGGCCAAAAGTCGGCTGAGAAATAGCATATTTCCCCAGCCGAATCCGGTTTTAAGATTTTGATGCGGGATACATAATACATACGTGTATTTAAATGTGGTACAACTTACTACGGGCTCTCTTTCTCATTTTATGCAGTTTTTGGATTTGGATTTTGTATAATTATTCTTCCAACAATCAAGTTGAATGCACACAGTATACACTATACAGCATGTAACAAATAAAAGGCGATAGGCGAAGGAATCGTGATATGAACAGACACTAAATAATACCTTAAGTAGGTTTGTCCTCTGCTATAATATTTTATCTATATTCCATCTACGGTACAATATGTCACAGCAGACAGTAGTAGTAGTATGACGTTACTACTTGATTTTTTGATCTGACTAGAAGATGCATAATAAAGTATAATAATAAAGAATAATAATAATAATTCAACGTTCATAATGTATCTAGTGAAAATGCATGAAAATGAAATGGTTTACTTAATCAGGATTATCATTGCATCATACTGACGATTATATTACTTCTCAATAATAAATCCTGTGTCGTATGTAATTCAAACGAAAGGTTCTATCTGACTACATCCAAAACGTTCTTTGGTTAACTGTACATTGAATTATTCTACAACCTATAATAACAACACCATTTACTAGTACTTTTTGTGTGCTATAGTTTGAATTATATATATATTATATATATTGTAAAAATGAGACTGCTTACTATATACAAGAGCTTAAAAGTATTCAAGTTAATCTGATATTATAGTTTTTTTATTATTAACTAGCAATATAAAAGAATAATATTATTATCAAGATAATAATCATTATACCATAAGTTACATTATAGGATGGTGCAGCCTACATGATGTTTCAAATTGCATAATAATTATCGGAATACTAAATACACGAACACACAAGCAAATCTTGCTATAGGTCAAAATTAATATGATGTGTGATCGGAAGATGAGATGGGTGAGTCCTGTATCACTATTTCACTATATAGTCATTAATCGTCTCCACCATCAGACCAATAGTCTAGCCAAGCCTTGTAAAAATTGACAGACAATACAGCCTGAACAATAAAAAGCATGTAGCAGTATAAATAAAATAAAATGCTCATCTATATGAGCAGATAATAGATGGTCAAAACATCTACTATTTGTTGTTTTTTTTTTTTAAAAAAACAAAGAGTGAGATATT
Source organism: Sminthurinus aureus (assembly GCA_034698265.1). Taxonomy (NCBI): domain Eukaryota; kingdom Metazoa; phylum Arthropoda; class Collembola; order Symphypleona; family Katiannidae; genus Sminthurinus; species Sminthurinus aureus. Next base: position 1,209 of record JAQGBH010006827.1, read on the forward strand.
TTTTACCATTTTTCTCATAAATACTCCCTTATACATTACATACTACATCATACATCATGTATACCAGAATATTATCAGCATACATAAAAATACAGAAAATTATTAAAAAAACATGGTAAAAAGATAGACCGAGATAGAGAGAGAGTGAGTGTGAGTGATGTTGTCTTACCTTACAAAATTGTAGAATTTTTTCACATCGTTCTCGAATATCTCGAAATGGTGAATCTACAGCTAGCCTCAAAATGTTGACGAGATACAATGTGTTAAGATGATTTCCATCAGTGTGACAAGGGGTTGAAGTTTTCTCATTATCATCAGCACTACCACTAGTATGACTATCAATTCCTCCAGATTGGACATGATGCCCAGGATTATTATTTTTTAGGCCGAGATCATTCCAAAAACTACATTCCATTTCTTCTGGATTATTTAAATTACGAGTTTCTTCGGGTTGTGAGAGCCGAAAAAGGGCTTGCATCTCCGTTTGCATTTCTTCATCCATTTTTCTTGTATTGATTTAACTTTTTCTGGTTTTTCCTTTACACTTTTCTTTATTTTTTATCCTGATGATATACCTTTCACGTATTTTGTATTTCAGTTATTTTAAAAACTATTTGGATGAACGATTATTTTGAAAGTATATTATTACTGCTACTAGTGTTATTTTTATGTATAGAGGTAATATAATTATTTTTGATCACTTCCCTCATTTACTAATATTAAAATAGTAATAGTGTTATTTAGACTGTAAATCTACTGTTGCTATTATAATTTCTACGTCCCTGAATTTTGGTAAGTAGATGAGATGTTGATCTTCAATCAGTCTTGATTTACATTAAATATCATAAATCATAATACGTACTTTGTATGATAATAATATTATCTTCTTGGCTGTTTGTAATAATAGTACATTTATAATAATATATTGTAGTATGTTCTGGGTTAGCTTGATAATCAGCTGACTGTTTTACTGATCTTTTCAGTGAGCTATTTTTTCTGAAATTCGCAAAAACAAATGAAACAAATGAATAATAATATACATTACACATCATTACATATCAGTATTAACATCAGTTATCAATAAGGTGATGTACTAATTTTAAAGGTGATGTTCATTAGTAATTAGTATAAAAGTATAGCTATTAGTGTAAAATATATTATACTAATGTGCAACTTACATGACTGAAGTATTTGAGATTGTTTGACGTTCCGCACACAAAGCTTTCTTGTGTGTGTGTGTAAAATGTAATAATATTATTATTAAGTTTTGGCCGCCTTTAAGTAATTGTGTCAAATATGATATTACATGACAACATGAATAATATTGTGGTGTTGATGTTGAGCGTTGAACAGCAGTCAGCAGTACATATATATATATAAGTAGAATAGTGACAACTTCTTCTTGTTTTTGGCAAATGTAATAAAATAACGATTAGTTATTAATGTTAATTATAGTATAAGGTCTCACTATAATCTGGAGGAATTATTATATGATTATAATTGATTGCTGCTAATAATAATAATTGTTTATATCACCCTTTTACTATTTACTTCTAAACAATCTGTGAATTTTGATTTTGAAACACAGAAGATTTAAATTGTTTGTATGTTGATTTGTAATATAAATGTTATGGACAAATTATGTACAGTTAAAATCACTTAGTTCACATTAAAATGAATAACACCATCAAATTGTTTTACTGACTTTAGTAATAATTATACTGATAACTGATATAAAGTGCTGTTGAGACTTAGGTGAGACTATAAATTGATTTTCAAACTAAATAGACATTAAATATAATGATGATTGTTGACAATATTTTATTCTGAGACAGATATCATATACAGTAGACAGATAGTCTGCAAAAAAAAAAAAGTTGAGCCAAAACGTGGTCGTATCTGGAATCTGAACGTGTGAATGTGCTATAAATAATGAGCACAACAAGGTTATTCTATTTGATTCTAGTTGAATTATCTTTTGGTTACGTCTTAACTGTATAACCACTTAGCACCCAAAGAGACCAGCTAATTGTAATTAAAATTAATTATGTTTATTATTAGATTTTTATATAAGGTTATGGAATTTTACTTACGACCACAGCACTAGTGTAATGCAAAAAAAAATTGGAATATGTATTCGTATCTTCGTCTTTACTTGCTACTTTTGTTACTCGTAAATATCAGATATCAGTATGTTAAATAAAGTAATAGCAATAATGATTATGATAAGTAGGTAAAGAATGTGAAGATATTGAGTGTAATTTAAATTAACTACATATACAATCTCAATTAAAAAAAATTACCAATGAACTAATACAGTTAAATATGTACCTAATACATATATTGAAGTGTGCGGGCAGATTCCGAGTTAATCTGTACATTGCTACAAAATACAAAGCTGTATGAAAAACACTTACGGTTTTTTTTTTATATCTTTTTTTCAAAAACAAGTATGAAGTTTTATTTCTAATTAGAATTCATTTTGAAGGAGTAAAATAATAATACCATACCTATTGCGATTATCATTATGTATTTTGAATTGAAAATCATATTTTTAATTAAACACGTTCTAAAACTTGGAGATGATGATCAAATATTTAAATCGTTCCAGAGAGAAGTACAAAATCCACATGTGAACGGAATTATTTGTGTACTTTAATACACACACACAGAAATAAATTGAAACTCATGATTGAAAATAAAATCGTATAATATTGATAATAATAACAATTAGCACAACATAATAATAATGATAAATATTGTTGCGAAGATATATAAAAGTTTTAAAATGAAACTTACAATTTCCTCACTGTGTAAATTTTGTTAATTATGTATCATAATATTACAAGTTTTAATGCAAAATACATTCATCATTCATTCCATACATAGTACTGCATACATATTATAATAATATATATTATAAGATTATTGTGTGGAATATAAATTATTACAATGTGATTTCATAATGTTCCAATATATAGACAGATACTTTTTTACTTTTTGTTTTACTGCATTCGCACGTATACATAACATACATAATAATATTATAGCAATTACACATAATGTACAAGTAGCATACAACATGTTATATATAAATGTACATTAAATTGTTTTTACTTATTATATTTTATATTATTTAACTCTTTTGTATCATAATATTGTATTATTATTATTATCATCATTTTATTGAATCAAGCTTAAAATTTCTCCTGCACATTGTTGAATTTTAGGAAGAGTTCCATTCTGTTTAAAATTGCTAGCAATATTACCTCCATTAAGACTTTTAAATAATTCTACAGCAGTGGTTGAAGCAGATTTACCATAATGAATAAGATTACCAAGGGCAACCAGGAGACGAAAGATTGCTTCGGGATCTTCAAGTAATTCAACTAGAGATAAGGCAGCCATGAGAATTTCTGTTTGAGTTTCAATATTTACCCATTCCGGGTTTGCTGAAGAGGAGGAGGTAACGGCAATTGAATAATTTAGTAGGAGAGTACTGCCAGCTATCTGATTTGTTTTTTGTTTTCCCAAATTATTTAATAGAGTAGAAACAATTAGACTTCGATGAATCATCAAGAGAGGTAATAATTTAGGACTGGAAAAGACATTACTAATTAGACGAAAAACAAGCATTTGATTAGTTGTATTTTCTGGTCCAGCAACAAATTGATTCAAAACTTGTTCTACAATTGGAATTTGACTATTTAAGGCTACGGCAAATTCTTCATTTAGACTCCCGACACGAAGTAGATCAAGGATTGGGAATACTTTTTCTATAAATCAAAATACAACACAAAGAAGACAAAAAAAAACATGATTATTATAATATATTATACATTTTAACGTTATTATTGTTGTCGTTGTAAAAATTGTGATATTGTGCCTTTTATTATGAAATTTTATAAAATTAATTGTTGGAACCAAGAGTTTTTGAAAAGGGATTGTAGATTGTGTACTAAAGCATGCGTCTAAATGAAGGATTTTTGATAAATACGAGTAAAAATTAAAATTTTGATAATAATAATATACCTTTAGGCCAGCTAAGGATAAATTTCACAAGTCTATCCACATCCTCTGTATACTGACCATTCATCATAGTAGAAACTAAATCATTTATTGATTCGTCCGTAACTGTACTTCCAGCACCTACTTCTGATACAAAAGCCTTTAATTTTGATTTAAGTGCTTCCGCATTTGGTGCTTGTGAAAATTGTAAGAAGGTTAAACATGGAAAACATGGTTCAGCATTTTGTCCTATTGAACTAGACCCGGCACTGCCAGCTGAAATGGAAGATTGCGTTCGATAAGCTCCAGCTCCTATAAAAACATTAAAGTTCAAAACATTTCATGCATAAACATTATTTATACAAAAAAAAATGTTTACATGTAGTTTATTATTTTTCCGTGTTTACAGAAACTTATAACTGTTTTGTTGACTTTTTTTCAAATATTTTTTAAATACCTGTAAATGGATCTAAACCACTACCACCACCACCACCACTTCCACCAGTTCCAAAAGATGATCCAGTACCAGGAACGTAGCGACTTTCACCTAATGTTTAATTATTTTTTTTACAAAAAAACAACCATAAAAACTCTAGAATTAAAATGCCTATAAAATCTTATATTGTCATGAAAAATAATATAGGAAAAGCACGCAAATGTCAGACCCAGAATTCAGAATATAAGCACATACCTGTGAATGGATCTGCATAACTTGTATCATTGGATTGTCCAAGTTCCATTCCTTTAGTATTTGTAAGAATAAAATTGGCTACTTGGTCCAAAAATTGAGGACTTAATTCATTTTTATCTAGAAATCTTTTAGCAGCAAACCAAGGATCTTCATTGATATTGTAAGGTAATTTTAATGTAGCTGTTCCATCCAAATCCACACTGAACACATAGTCATACTCCTACAAAATGCATTTCAAAACAACAATTTTATTAATAATTTTGGTACAGATTTTGCTTGTATACACAACAGTTTTATAATGTTTCGAGTATAAGAATTAAATTTTTAAAAAACCAGTAACAGTAGTAAGTAATGTAGTAGTGCTAGTTAGTATTATGAGTTATAATTTTAAATATCATTTTAGCATCACATTTCAAGATATTTAGCTCATGTGTTTTTTTGTTCGTTTTCATGCCATAAATCATAAATATAACATACCTTTCCATCATGAAGAACTTTACCACTAGTATTTTGTGTAGCTCCACTTGCTCCCACTACATCACCAATTTTAGTCCATTTTTTATCTGCAGCAGACCATGAAAAACATCCAACTTGACTTCCTTCTCTAATCATCACTGTATCACCATCCTTTTTTCCTTCTTTGAGCAAGGCTTCAGGTCCTGGAAGTTGAGAGACTTTCATTCCTCCCAAATCCTGTTGTGCGGCTATAGCTGTATAGTATTAAATAGTATTATATTATAGTTTTGCAGTTGAATCTGGAAAAACTTTGTACTAAATAAATCACCATTATTTGAAATTCAACGATCAGTGATATCCTTCGAAAATTTCATGTGCGTAACGAATTCAAACTCAGAAGTTAGGTTATTTTGAACATAATATTACATATATTTTTGTGAATACTATCGAATTTTCCCCCCTCATTGTAAATTGTAAGGGCATGTAACTTACTAGTTGCTCCAACTTCCTCTTCATATTTGGCTAATTCTTCTGGACTAGCTTGTCTTTCAGGGTCACAAGAGAAAACTCGAACAGTCCCATCACTACTACCAGTTGCAATATCACCATTATTCATAACAGCTACAGCCCATACACTTGTAGCAGGAAGGTGAATTACTTGATAACACTCATGTCCTTTCCAAATCCGAACTGTTCTATCTTCCCCAACAGATACAAAATCGTCATTGTTTAGTAATGCTAGACTGTGAAGAAAAGAGGAAGTACAAGAAAGTTTATTAAAATCGTTTTACGTTTTACATTTACAGGTATGGGAGTTTACATTTTAAATAATAAATAATAATAATATAAAATAAAAATATATTAGTCAAAAATTATTATAAAGAATAAATAAAATGCATAGCAAATGAATCATAAATCATACGCTTTAATCATTAAAACTATACCTGTAAATAAAATTCGTATGTCCATAGAGTACATTTATGGTTTCACCCTCAGAAATGCTCCAAACTCTAATAGAAGAATCATTTGATGCTGAAAGAAATCTATTGCCATCCAAAACGGCAAGAGCACGGACACAATCTGTATGACCCTGAAAGGTCATTATAGCAGTATCAGTCTCGTCCCATAAACGAATAGTTTTATCTGCTGATCCCGTCAAAACTTTACGACCTGAAGTGGGTAGAACTGCAACAGCCCATACTGCTGCCTAAAAATTGAAGCAACAAACATCAATGATTATTACAATAATTATTTAATAAATAACAACAAAATATACCTTTAGAGTAAAATTTACAGCAGTTGTGTTTGGGGTTTGGGTCATAATAATAATAATTATTTATTATTTGTGATAAATGAAATGTACCATCTATAACATATTTTTTAGGTATGTAATATGCACTATGTACATAATATATGATGCAAAAATATTTTATTAGGGTTCAATATTAATTGGAAGGTAAAGAGAATTCGAATAAGATGTTATGCTATTTTTTAAAATATAAAAATATCATAAAATGTTGTTTTTTGCTTGTACCTCATGTCCAATCAAATTTCCAATGTTATTTTGATCATTCCAGATTTTTGCGGACATATCCCAAGATCCCGTGACAAAAATATTATCATTTGTGCTAGCGATGGAGCATACTGTTCCTTTGTGTCCCAACAATCTAAAACTTGGACTCGCTTTTCCAAGTTCAAATCCTAAAATGGTATGATCATGACTACCAGTTAAAATTAAACCATTTGGATACTTTGCTGATGGAGAAGTTATACAGACACAAGAAACAAAATTTGTATGTCCTTCACATGTCTGAAATACTTCAAAATTTCCAAGCTCCCTATAAACATAAAAGTAATAAACAGTACAAAGTACAAATAATTAGATACTATTTCCTAAAACTTTACAAAGTACGATACAAAATCATTTTTTTGTCATTGTCATCGTTGTCATCATATTATTATGAATTACATTGTTTATGAAAATTGATAAACATGTTATAAACATATTAAAAAATGTAGAACTCACGATGGAATCCAAACTTTTGCAGTTCTATCTCTTGATGCCGATACAATAAATTGCTTTCCACCTTCAGTCACACCCGTTCCGACACCACGAACGTCCAATGAATGACCCAAAAGGGTCGAACGTAATTTATAAGGTTTCAAGTTGGTGGACATTGGAGCTATGTATAAAATCTAAAAGTTTGAACAACACACACAACAAAATAGTTTTGTAACATTTTTAAATGTAATGTGTAGTTAAATCTGTACTTATGTATTACAACAATGTAAAATAGTATAAAATATAAAATACGGAACATGCGGAAGAAGAAAGCATAAAATAGAAGAAGCCGACAAAGTAAAATATGTATAGTAAAAAATAATTGCAATAATTGAATTGACCTAAACTTTCCCCATACAATGATTAAATACTAAATACTAAAGTGAAATGTGTAGCGACTTACCAGTTAGTTGTACTTGAAATTTTCTAATAAACACAGCAATTAAAGGAAATAAGTAATAGAATTTTGACACAAAAAAATAATTTTGATGGATGATGAATGACAAAAAATCCTAGTTTGAACTGATTTTCGCTCGCGGGGTATTTGTGTGCATAATTATGTACATAATATGCTTTTGCTTGTGCTGTTTTCTTTTGTTTCTTTGCATATATAAAAATTATAACTGTTGTAAATTTTATTGAGTATAGTATATTTAAAAATTAATTAAAAATGAAACTTTATAGCACACATTCGTAATTCGTTTTCATTTCCATATTTACGTATTGTTTATTTAATCACTTCATGTAAGTACATACTTTTAATACCAAATCATGAGACACAAGTCTTTACATTTTACACAAAATGAGAACAACGTTTAATTCAGTGTAATTATTAATTATGATTAAAAAGCAAACATAAATTATCGCTCGTCATATGTCTATACAATCGCTATCATGAAAAGGCGTATTTAATAGTTCAAATATTTTATGTCTATTCATTTTAAACATACACGTTTTATCAAAAAATATATACGCACACAGCACACACATAAAAACTGAACCAGAAATATAAAACTTGTTAAATATAAATACAGAGAATTATTTCATATTTTATATCCTTTCTGTACATCTCGGAAGTTATTATTATGTACAAATTATAATATTATTTAAAAAAATACGAGGAACACACAAAAGTACAAAATTTCACCCTTCAAAAAGGTTGACTTAATGATAATTACTTTTCTTTTTTTTTTACATTTGATCAATATAATATTATACCATTTCAATTACCTGTACATAATATTATATAGAAACTACATGTACTCTTTCAATTATTTACGCATACGATAAAGTTCTTTGATATCCCATTCAGTTTGGCAAATACTACAAACATGTGGTATTTGTTTATCTAAGGCTAAAAGACATTTTCTACAAATTATAATATGAGAACATACAGACATTTTAGCAGTTGTATAAAAAATATCACCATCACAATCTGAAACATATGTTTTTGAACAATGTATACATTTTTGAATTTGATATGATTGATCTGATAATGGTAAAGGAGAAGAAGAAGAAGCTGATAATGATGATGATAATATTGATGGTTTAGGAAGGAAATAAGATGAATGAGCATCATCACCCAATATTTTCGCAAGTTCACTTTGTAGTTTATCTTCCATAGTTTGAATTGTTGTTTTTGTTTGTGATAATGGTGGTGGTGGTTTAGTTATTGTGCTAGGATTATTGTTGCTTGTACAACTATTAATAGATTCTGATGATGTTGTTAATGCTGATGCAGAAGTTACTGTAGATGTTTTTACCAATTTTCCTAAAATAGGAATAATATTAAGAGGAGGTGGAGGAGGAGAAGCACTACTATTACTACTATCACTATTATTATTATTATTGTCGTTATTGTTGATTTTTCGTATCATATGTCTACTATTATGTATCAAAGTTTGAGTTGATGAAGATTTTGGATTCATCATCATCATCATCATTAAATTATTATTAGTTGATGCTCGATGATCTATAGAAGAAAATCCAGCTTTTCCTGTCCCAAGTGTTCTTGGGAGACTTTGTAAATTCATTGCATTATAATTTTGAGTAAGAAATTTATCTATACGGATTTTTAGTGGGGTATCTACGACAGGTTTGAGGATTTCAGTATAAGGTTGTCCGGTGAATGGATCACTTTTTGTTTAAAAAAAAAAAACAAAACAAGAAACAACAATCTAGTTAATTTTTTGTGCTTTTACTATTACTTATTTTTGTTTTATTATACGTGATTCTATGAGAAGTTCTTTTAAAAATAATTTTTTAAAAAAAATAGTCTCACCTTGGTTTTCTACCCCAAATTGCTTCTTCCATATAGAATTTCTGTAAAGTTGAAGTGTCCACTGCAATTCCACATGGTAATCGAATAGGTTGAACCATTATTTCATATGTAATAGCATCAAGGTATTCATCTGGAATATTTACTGGCATTGTTTTATTTGCTGCTTCCATAAGTTGAAGTTTACGTCGTTTAGCTGTAGATCGTAGACTTTGCTCATCATCATCATCTGTACTACTATTATTATTACGAAGAGTACTTTTCTGAAAATTTCAAATATACACAGTATTTTTCTTTTATACATATTTTAATTTGATAGCATATGAATACAAAAACATATAGAATACGAAATCCAAAATCACATATTATTTGAAGGAATAATAATAATTATTATGAATTATTATGATGATTGTTTTTATAACATAAAAAACATGATACGATAAAGAAATGGATTGTATTTACCAAGCTTCTCTTTTCAATTTCTGGATTAGGAACTATATTTAAAGTTGGTTTACGATTTCGCCTTAACCATGTAACTAGCAATTTATTTACAACTTCCGGAGGACAGCGCTGACATGGTTGTCCCCAAACCTATAATAATATTAAATATTAAAAGTTATAAATAAACAATGATAGTGGTAACAAAAAGTACAAGTCTCTTTTGGTTTTAAACCTATAATATATTTATAAATTACAAATGAAAATTGTATTATTTCTTAAAATTTACATGGATCACAATTAGACCATTATAATAATAATAAATTCCACATGTTTTGTATTATATACCTCAATTCCACCAAGACTAGGAACGGAACTTCCAACGGATCTTAGAATCGTCACATCTAGTCCAATAACTCTCTCACAAGCATTTGATGATGGATGTTTAAGATTGAATATAATTTGAGTATTAAGGCTATTAGATGATGCTGCTGTTTTAGCACTTGAAAGTCGAGAAAAAGGTGGACGTGGTTGATAACGAGGGTTACAAAAAATGATTTGGCGTGGAATTTGTTGACCTGGATTTAGATATTCTTTGCCCACAATGAATTTGGATATTGGACTATCTGTTACTGTTCCTCTAGTCCAAACCTGTGTATGAATAAAGAATAAAATAAATAATAAACAATGATACAAGTATATTTTATGTAGTATTTATACTGTTAATATTA
>JAQGBH010006828.1:0-11870 GCA_034698265.1 Sminthurinus aureus
CAAACAACTTTTCCATTATGACTTTTCGGGGCTCTTAGTTTTGTGACCTCGGGAGGTCACCGAAGTTTTGAATTACTTGTTAGATTCTGACGCCGTTTGAAAGTTTTATTCACTTTTGGCTGTTGGTTTTCGCAGAAAAACTCATTTTTCTCGAAAACTGTTGAAGATAGGCACACGGTTTATTTACAACAAATAATCAGCATCAAATTCTCCATCGATTGACACCATTTTCAAAGTTATCTATGAAACTTTGATTTTTACCAAAAACTAAAGAATTTGATGCAATTTTTGGTAAAAATCAAAGTTTCATGAAAAACTTTGAAAAAGGTGTCAATCGACAGAGAATTTGATTCTGATTATTAGCTACAAATAAACCGTATGCCTATCTTGGATATTTTTCGAGAAAAATGAGTTTTTCTGTGAAAACCGACAGCCAAAAGTGAAAAAAACTTTCAAACGGCGTCAGAATATATAGCAAAAAATTCTGAACTTTGGTGACCCCTAGAGGTCACAAATCAACATCCCCCGAAAAGTCGTAATAGAAAAGTTGTTAGGGATGGTCTGAAGTACCTCTGTGCGAAATTTGAGCCCAATCCATCGTGGGGTCATTTTGCCATATAAATCCTGCGGTGTCCTTTTATTATTACTTAAAAACAAGATCATAACTAATGGTAAAATCCAGACAAAAACATAAAAGCTAACCTTTTCATTTACTTTTTACGGAGAAATCTTTATACTTTTAATTTTATCAATCAGTTTGTCAGTATGGCGTGGTGGAATTAGGAGAGCAGAATTAAGTTCGACCTTTGATTTCAGTGTTATAGAAAAAGAAGAAACCATAGTATAAAAACACACATCATTCAAAAAAACCGATTTTTGTATACACAAGGGACAAACTAAAGTTTAATTGTAATTAAAAATGTGGGAATTATTGTTTTAGTGTGGTCAGAATTATTATTTTTCTACTACTTTTTGTGTTCTGAGTAAAACTGAAGAGATATAAAATATTAATGTCTTAGAAAAAGCAGAGGGTTCATTTGCTCCGTTCATACGAGCATAATAATAATTTGTAGTAGGTAAGTGTACACATTGTTTATTATTATATTTTGACTAGAACTCACACTAGTTAAAAAGTCTAAGATTTATATTGTTATTGTTTTTACTGACCATTATACCTAATACCTAATAATTTATTGTTTCTTTGGAATAACAAAACTATTTCAGGTATAAATAATACAAATTATAGTTTGAAACAAAAAATGTTACTTCATGGAGTATCATCTCGTCTTATTCTGTCGTCGTCTTCTTGGAAATCTGCAGTAGGAAGAAACACAATCGGATATTTTGTATCACACAAAAGAAACGCAAGTAAATTTGCGTTTCCAGACGAGAGTATCAAAAGTTACGAAGATGACTATACAGAAACTCCAAACTATCCTTCTATTGACCCTGAAACTAGACATATTAATAGGGCGAAAAAATTAAGACGTCAAAAAATAGTAGACTGGCATGCTTCCATACGAAATAGTCCAACACTTGAACAAAAACTTATGCAACTTAATGTTAACAGGTATACAATATGATGACATATTATATAGTATACCCTTTTGTTAAGAAAATTAAATGAAAAATGATGATACATGATTGATAAATTTAAATTGATTTTAACAGGAGGTACGGATGGGATAGATGGGCTCTTACAGAAAACAACTTTACTTATGATTGTGAACAATTTTACAAATTTATTACTAGAACGCATTTAATCCCTGATTTCATTCTACCTGATGTGTATAATGAAGTGGAATTAACTCAAAAAGCCAAAGGTCTTGTTCAACAGTTAAAGGAACCCCTTTTGGATGTACTGAAATTAGAACTTCAAGGCTTAGAGTAAGCACATGAATACAATAATATTATGCTTTAAATAAAAACATTGTTATAAAATAATAATAAAAGTTCAAAACAAAATATTTTGTAATGCTTAATGAGAATTATGATAATAATAAAACTATTTTGATTGATGTATCTTTTTGTCTCTTTTTCTAGTCGTAGTATAAATCATGATTTAGAACGTGGTCCAGAAGAGATAGACCTTGAAAGAACAAATTCGATTGTTAATCAAGTCAATAGAATCTTAATAGCAACTTTATCAGATACTGTACCACATTTAAAAACTTGTCAGGTAAGTATTACAGCCCTACTGTTGTATTATTATGCTATTTGCATAATATATGTATAGTTTGTTTTTCATTGTTTATTATATATTATATAAACTTATATTTATTTTGACGTAGAAGATTTGAAAATTTTATAATTTTATACAAGCTAATAATCATTTTATTACAAATAAATGTATAGAAACATACAGGAATGTGTATTATATTATATATTTTTTCATGTGCATAGGTTGATCATAGACCAAAACTAGAAGCATTTTGGATTTGTGGAGGTTTAGAACCATCTGAAAAAGAGAAAAAAGAAAATCGAGACAAAAAGGAAGAAAGGAAAAAAGCGGACCCGACATATAATCGAAAATTTGATGATCCTATAAACCAGTAAGTTGTTTTTGATTATTCCATTTATACATTACGAATACCATGATTACACAATAAGTATATAATAATATGATATGTTTTATATTTTATATTATTTAATGTAATGTATTATTGTAACCTAGTTATTTCATGTCATATACTTTTTCTTACTTACTTTCACTTTACATTCATGGAATATTTTATGTATGATTTTGTTTCTTTTAATTCAATACAGAAATTTTCAATATTTTGGCTCTTCAATCCTTCAAATACGTAATGTGAATCCATTGAAAAATTACGTGGAACGTGATTCAATATTATGTAAACGTGGGGATTCTATTTTACCAAGATTCAGACATTATCTTGATACTGTATATGATTTAGTTTCTGATCATCAGTATGCTAATGTTCGCCCAGGTAAAACATTGTTTTTTATTTTTTGAAACGTTTTAAAAAAAATTTGTTCTTAGTTATTATTACACATGTACAAGTTAGTTATGATACAGAGATTTACGACTACATTTTTGTTTATTTAGCTGTGTGTAATTCTGTTACAACATACTATAATATTATGGTTGATTTTATTTTATTAGGTCATTGGTCAGGAGATGATCATCGTAGTTCTTTACTATCTATTCATCCTCAACATCATCTACGTCTTAGTCATAAAGATAATGAATTTTGGAAACAAGATGAATTATCCGCTCTTAATTCACAAGCCATTCTTAGTTCATTTGGACGGTTACTAGCTCAAGCATATTATTACGGTAATGAATGAAAATATCCTACCATTATTATTATCATTTTGAATTTAAGTCATAGGCAGTAAATTATGACTTGTAAATGTTACAAAATGTTAACGACAAAGTCTGTTTTCTTGACTTTAGGATTCGATCAATTTTCGGATCTTGACTATCCCTTTTCTACACAATGTATTTCAACTAATGGATTAAACTGGTCTTTCTATGCTTATCAACTAAATACAATGCGTATGGATGGTAAGTAATTTTGAATGCTATTTTCCTGTTTTGTAATACTGTAAATGAATTTTGAAACTGGTAACTGGTAATACTGTAAAAAAGAACAATATGAAATTGTTACCAGAAAAAATTTTTATTTTACACATGTGACTTGTACCTGAAATCTAAAATAAGAGTGTTACAGTGCATTTCTTTTTTTTGTGTCACATGTTAAGTTCTATTTTTTGTAGTCTTGATATTTTATCAATGTTCTTTTTCTTTCTTGTTTTTTTTTTCAATAAATAGATTACTGGATGCCGAAAAATGAAAGACAAAATTTATGTTGGGGAACAAAGTCCATGAGTATCTTGAATGAACAAGGAGAATTAAATGAAGAAGTTGTAGAAAATCTTGTCAAATTTTATATTCAACCACCAACACCTGTAAATGTTAAAGAAACATCAACAGGAGAAGTAACTCCGTACATTTCAGCAAAACTTCAAGATCTTCCAGAAAAAGAACGAGAATATATATTTGAAAATCTGAGAGACATGTACATTCAAAAATATCTACACCATTGCAGGAGTCCTTTCCCTGAAATTTATGATTGGGAACGTATTTATAAGGTTTGTACTTGCACATAATAATATTGTATAGATATTATGTTATTGTTATAAATTATACTCTAAATTGTATACACATGCATAATATTATACAACACTCGCTGCTACTAAAATAAGATATATATGTTTCAATATAGTGTGCAAAGCACGAATGATGCTTGATAGTGAATACGCTAATAGTTACCGTTACTTAGTTTATTGTTCAAATGACTTAACCTTTATGAAATTAATTTTAAATGTTTTGTACAAATGTTTTATAGATTGATCATGAGACTAAACCTATGGATGCAAGACGTAGATTTTTTGAACTTCCAGACGACTATCCAGGAGGTGATCCATACAATGAGCCATATCCATTTAGAAATCCTCGAAAAATACCTAAAGCTCTATTCAGATACCGTAGAATTTTAAGAGAACAGAAAGAATTAGAAGCAGTTGAAGCTTCTAAGAAGTCTGAGAAACTCAAATATTCTAAAGGCTTTGGAGATACAGATGGAGACGAAAAGTAAATGAATATGATTTATACACAAAGGTAAAATGTAATATTTATACTGTTTATGTACAATTTTAATCACAGTATATACTATTATACTAAACTAATCATAATATTATTTATTCTTTATCATGTGTGAAAAATAAGAATTATTTGTTACATAATTTTCCTCTTTCTACAAATAACAATGACAGTAACATTAATTTGGAATATGCTTTAAACAAAGAACAATAGTCTTCTTCATGTTGTTGATTGTGAACTATAAGTTGTTAAAGTTTTTGTTGATAAACTCAGTATGTTACTACTGTTTATAGTTACGTACATACTGCTAAGACAAGATTGGACAGTATGACTTGTACGTAAACATGAATAAAAGAAACTATATCTCCTTAGTTTTTTTAAAAGTAAATCATTGCAATTTATTTTTAAATTATGCATCTAAAGTACTGTGTGTTATACGCAATTATATTTATGGACTTAATTTTTCAAATCATCGAGCTTTTTTTTGACATGAAAGTAGAGTTCATCGCATAATACTAAAAACTAATGCATGTTCAAAATTCAAAATTATGCTTCATATTTCCTATCAACAGATTGTATAAAATCATGAATAATGTTTTATCAAAGTTTTAGTTGTAATAATATATGATGTATAAATATTATGTATTTTCTATCTCCCTATTCTCAGTCAATGTAACGGTATTTGGCCATGCTTAATTTACAACCACAATTTATGTAATTTTGGTATTGAAATTTTTGGTACACAGAATTAAACTTTATCTTTCGATTGTTTATTATTATTCATTTCAGAGTTTATAAAAAAAAAGGTTGAACACTATAAACTTTGTTTATTTTCTTCGTTTCGTACTATAGATAAAGGTACAATAATAATTATTATTAGTATGATTACTCTATAAACACTGACTATAGTTTTTACGATTCTTTGGGTTTTTTTAATTTTTCATCTTCATCACTTAAATATTGCATTAAATCTGTTAGACTTTCAAATTCAGTCCGTCCTTGTGGAGGATTATTTTTAGGAATATGAGGAAGTGCGTTTCCCATTTTTAAACGAAATTCTTCAAGCTATATATGTACAAAAATAAATGATATATATCAGACAATTATTGTACATATTATAGGAATGAGTAGAATATAGTATAAGTTATTCTGTGTACTTATCAAGTAAAACAGTCATATGTGAAATATTATCAAATAGAAAATAGAAATCAATTATTATTCTTACATTTTTAACACCTAAAAGTTTCCATATAGAAAAGAATAAAATGCCACATCCAGTGATAGCATAAACAGTACCCCATCCTAATGCTCTCACTGCTAAGGAACCCCCACTCTCCAGTTTTTTACTTGCAACTAATCCTTTATCAAAATACGTGGGATCTTTTTTCTTTGCTGATGCAACTGATGTCCCAAATCCAAAGATAATTGATGCACCCGTAACTCCAGTTAAAAACAGAGCCTCTGAAATGAGATACATATGAGGATTATTAAATAGTACGTCCACAAAAGACTGCAAGGTTAATGATAAAATATAATTGAGATATAGATGTTTTGTAAATAATTTATAATTTATAACCTTTCCATTTAGAGAACAAGAATCCAATAGTTGAAGACGATGTGTCTTTTGCAACATCCTTATCACCCATTTGAAAATATGTGCTATGTATTTATTTACACACTCTGTGTGTATTATCTTATTACTTCTTGTAACATGGCTTATATACATGTATATATGATTTAACAACACTGTAAATTCACTAATCACAATTACTAACCAAGTATTTACTTTTTTATCGTGCTAATAATACAATCTTCCCGCATTTGACGCAAGGACAGACACTCTCGATACCAAATCAACTACATTATGCAGCAGAAATGCAAATTGTGAGACATGAAAAAAGAACTTTAAATATTTAACCATCTATAATCCATTTTTTTGACTAAAAAGTTTCAAAAATGTCCAAAAAGGGATGTAAAAGGGTCAAAAATGGTCCAAAAAAACAGTGACAATTCTACGCCCAGAAGGAGGAATCGAACCCCTGTGACGCGAATCACCTACAGGTTTGAAGCCTGCACCTCGGACCACCGAAGCTCGACTAGGCAACATGGCACATTTTCTAACCCTACTTAAACCTCATGATCATGTTTTTTACCCACTGACCACATAGTATACTTTTTTTACTTTTATAGAGTTTTTGATGTTTTTTTTATTGTATTATCAAAAAAAAAAACAACAGAACATACACATTACATATATAGAACTTGTAATCTATTTGTACAATATATATATTATATACATTTTGTTGAATAATTCATATGTAAAAATACATCTATGTAGTAAAATTAAAACTTATTTGATCGTTTCCTACCAGTAAATTTTGAATCATGTTTAACTTGTTTTCCTTGTCTTCTTCTTCTTTCTTTTTTATCTTGAATCCAATCTTTTACACTTTTCGTCTTGGCTCCAAATTGTTTTCTACTACTACTACTATTATTATTAGTCTGATGTGATTTTGAACGTTCTGTATATTCTACTGTTGTTGTTCCTGGTTGATTAGTTAGAGGTTTAGGCATTACAGGAGCTCCAGAGCCCCCAACAATCAGTACTAAATAATATTTCTTGGCTTTTGATGATTCTGGATAATCAATTACAAGACCACCATTGAATCCAGCTCGTTTTGCTTGTTGCATAATTAAATCTGTTTGATTTTGATCAGATGGATAAAATTGAAAAACAGCTCTGCATCCATTATTCTATATATTTGTACACACACATGAATACAATTATTAACATTATTGACACATGTTGTTGTACTACATACATAACATAAATACACCTTTTTATAAAACTTATAGTTTAAAATAAAAACTCACCAAAACAGCATAAAGACTTGTAAAAAAAGTATACAGTCTTTTTACAGGTTTATGTTGTCGTTTATCAGCATTACAAAGCCATTGTAGAGCACTTATACTAATGGCACCATCAAAAGAACCAGGACGAAATGGAATTCCATCACCCATATCACCTAAAATTAAATCTCCTTCAACTTCTCTATCTCTCGCTACATCTATATAAATAAACATCAAGATAAAGAGAAAAGATATAATTATTATACAATATGTTACACACTCAAAATGTATTCTGATACTTGATGGTTATTAACAAAATATTAATTATCCATTAAATTATGCACTTACTCAACATTGATTCAGAAATATCAAGTCCAACCCAATAATGTCCTTCTTCATCTAACGCTGCACCTGACAATCCTGAGCCACAACCAATGTCTAAAATTAATCTAGGATCATCATCGGATAATTCTAATAGTTCTATTGCTCTTTCAGCCATTTCTCCTTGAATTTCCATCATCCGAGAACTATATTATACAGAAGAATTAAATCATTTTTTTCATTTTCATTTACACAAACAATGCGTGAATTGAATGACGTATAGTATACTCTTGCTTTATGTTAGCAAAATTCCAAAATAGGGCTTACTTTTGTGAATATTTTCTGGCCTCATCGTCATTGTAAAACTAAAAAGAATGAAAAGTTAGTTGGAGTCAATGTCTTTAAATGTACATAAAAGTAGATTATTAAATATTATGGCTAAATAATGTATAAAAAATAATAAAGTATAATTTTTAAACATATTTTTGACTTACAAATTCCGGTGGAGCAGTTAACTCCGGTCTCTTCCCAAATGACATATTAGAATATAAATACTCTAATATAATCTTATACACAAAGTTTGATAGTATTTTTTTGTATTATAATCAAGTTCAATTTAACTGAGCAGTGAAATTAAATCAAATATTCTGTTCTCAATTTTTAGAGAACTTTCAGTGAATCAGGAGACACGTGCTTTTCAAACCTCGCACACATTTCAGCGTGTTCTCAAAGTATGAGTTTTTTCGTTTTGAAGGCAATTTGTTGTGGAACTCTCTCTCTGTTTCTACATAATCTACGATAATATGATACAAATTCTGACAGCAGTAGATGATATGCATAATAATTAAATGACAGCTATTTTTTCTACTTTTAACTTCTAGACATGGTACACATAAACAGTGTCTAACAGAGCTTTGTAAATGCATACGAATGGTTCATGAACTTTCCATAATGTTTTAACTAATTTCACAAAGGACAACATAAAATATAACTGTCAACATGTCTAATGTGTAACATAAGTGCCCATGCATACAATTATTCATTATTCACAGGAATTTGAGTGGACCCTTCAGTAATTAGTTTCATTACCTTAAAAATCTTACTAGCTCGTATTCGCATAAAACTTTCCCTTCAACGGTTCATACACATTTTTCTAGTTTTTCCAGCTAAAATCCTGTAAAATTGAACTTAAATAGTTCATAAAATAATCCATGATTTTACCTAGTTTAGTTAGTTAAATCAAAATGGAAATCATGTACAAAGTACTTTTAGTTTTGTGCATTTTTGTTCTATCTTCTGTGAATCAATCAGAAGCAGACTTGAAAGAAATAGGGAGTTTACTGTGGAAAAAAGTATGGAAAATTTCCTGTCAATTTTCAACCACAACTTCAAGATCCAAACGCTCAATTGTAGGATTTCCTGAAGATTTAAATAATTCTGAAGAATTGTTCCAATATTTATATCCATCACTGGATTTGAAACCAAAGGATTTTGTAGATAATAATGCAGGAGGACGCTCGGCTAGTGCGAGGTCTTTCCTATCAAATACTTGGATTGACGACATTATTGAATATTGGAAAAATGAGTGTATTGATTTACAAAAGAAAGCTGCAGAGAGCGATAACAAGAAGGATATTTCTAAACCACGTAACGGTATGAAAATATTTATAATAATATCATCTACCATTATTATTTTGAAAAAAACTTTGATAGCATTTTTTTTATATATGCAGTTACTGATGAGTGTGTGTTGAGTTATGTCATTGTGAGCTAAGAGTTTAGATTTCAGATGCATAATATTCATAAACATATTTATACAAAAATGTTATTTTTTAATCAGATGATGAGACGGAGGAATCAACAATCTCGTTCAGAAACTCTACTGTGCTCCCTGGGTCAACCAACAATTCTGCAGTTCTACTAACAATGACAGCCATTGACTCAAAAAAACTGCCTAATAACAGCTCAAGTACTGTAAATGGAACCGAAAAGGCCACAACTCTTGGGAAACAAGTCCAAAATCAACAGCTAAGCCAAACCGATGCTATTAGACAGCGTCGACCATTATTTTTTTCAGGTTATGGTGGTGATATAGAATATTTCTATCCAGTTTACGGCTTAGGGATTCCCTTTGATGGAGAAATCACATTCCTTGGATTTCACGGGTTCAAGGGTCTGTTCCCGTATCGTTAAAGTTTCCTATGCTTTCTTAAAAGTCAGTGCAAATACATTATACACATCATGTACCAAAATTATTCTTTTACTGTTTACTTAAAAGCCAATAAAATAAAATTCTTATTCAAGTGAAAGACGAAATTCTGCAAACTTTTTTCTGGATTAAATTCTATTTAGCGTATAGATTTAGTTGGGTAATTTATTTAGTACAAAATTCATCTAAAAATAAAGCGTAATAATTACCCATAGATATTTTAAATTTAGTCACATATACATGTAGCAAACTGGTTTTGTGGGATGTGCAAATCAAAATTAATACCAAATTTTTAGAACTATACAAACAGCAACATTAACTTTGCTGAGGGCATTGACTCAAATTACAGTTATAACCAAGTACCGATTACATTTTAATAAGGCATAATATGTCAACTTGAGATGAATAAAATCAATGTGCACATTATATTCAATACTCAATTGAAAATGAAAGCCAATCCAACCATTAGTCATTTAGCCAAATCAAATATTCGATTTAAAAGCAGGGCTTAATTTTTGTCTACAGCACTAAACTTATTGCTTATTGCTCCTAATGGAGTTGAAGATGCGTATTTTCTAATAGTAAAAATCATTAATCATTACTTATTCACAACTCACAACCATTCATGGTTTTTTATGTATGAGAAACATTTTTACATGGACTTTGACCCTTGTTTTAGGGTTCATGTCTCAAGTCAAATTAAACTCCTTTTCTCTTAAACATTGTATGCCAAAAAGAGCTAATGGTCAAGTAATTAGTGTTGTACAAAAAGGACTAATGCCTTTCTAAAACATGAAAAACATAATATGACGATACGAAGGAGGACAGGCACAACAACCCTCATTCAGTGGCTTGAATTCAGTGGATTATCTATTTCTTCCTAAAAACGAGGCAAAAATGCAGAGTATCTATACAATACACCTGTGTATTTTTACATTCTCCGTTGTTGTATCCCTATCTTCTGCTCGAATTTCAATTAAAGAGGAAATTAGCCTTTACTGGAATAAATTTTGGTTAACATCCTGCCATTTCTCTCCACCATTGTCCAGAACTCGCCGCTCCGTTGACTTACCCGATATAAACAATCCAAAAGAACTTTTTGACTACCTCCTCCCACTTGCCAATGTACAACCTGAAGATTTTACATCTGCTCACTCTGGTTCTCGTTCTTTCTCAGACTATTCTTCTTCTTGGATTGATGATGTTATTGACTTGTGGCAGCAAGAGTGTCGTCGTCGCCGTCAAGACGGAAGTCAAAAATCAGCGTCCGTTCTCCGGAGGAAGAAACGAAAAGTTAAGAAATCTGTTAGGAAACGAAGTACAGTACGGAATCAAGGTTTGTTTGACTTTTTTAGCATAATAACAAAACATCTATAAAATTTTCATACTGATTTTCATTTCTGCTTTACGGTCTCTAGCATTCAAGTTTCTTCCGTAGAAAGGGTTTTAGTAGTAGCTATTTTACGTCGGTATTTCATTCATTTTATCCACAAAACCGAGAAAGCAAATTAGACAACAAATGTTGTAAAAGTTTGTCCACAGATCTCGCTTCCAGTTCTTTGAACCATTTTACATGTTTACGCAAAAAAAAATCTGTGCACTTTCGCTTGGCTCAATCCTCTTCTTCTTTTAAAATTTTTAGTTCTAAATTCTAAATAAATGCATAATATATTTCTACAAGTAAAAACCGCCCGTCACATGACGGGCAATATAATTCCTCAAAAATTCATATCCGATAGCTCAGGAATCTTTACTTTTCATCTTATCCAGCTCTGCTTCCAATTCAGCTATTTCTCTTAGCCAGAGTAATAGCCATTTCTCTTAGCCAGAGTAGTAGCCATTTCTCTTAGCCAGAGTAATAGC
>JAQGBH010006829.1:0-11870 GCA_034698265.1 Sminthurinus aureus
AAAATGAAATTCCAACAACGGAAAAGCGGACGTTGCCTGATTTAAAAAGAAAGAAAAGTCAGAGTAGAAAATGAAGGGAAAGTAAGAGAAAGTTTGTACATGTAGAGCTTTTGTGCACATAGATACAGATGTGCATGTCGTGTACATAAAAATAGAAAAAGTGAGTGAGTTCACCAAATGACATTTCAACATCTCAAATCCAAATCCAGATCCAGATCCAGAGTCAGATCAACAAATCGCAACTACAAACACAATCGTCATCAAAATCATCATATACGCGACTTTTTTCTTATTTTCCGGTTTTGTTTCTGTTGCGTAGTCTAGTCTCTAGTGTCTAGTGTCTAGTGTCTAGTTTGTAGTTTCTAGCTATGGCTTTGACCAGGCAGAAATTTGTACAAAAGAAATAATTGAGTTGACTCGGCTTGACTTGGTTTGGTGTTTTTTTGTTGAGCATATTATGTGTACTGTACACACGGAAGTTAAAAGATACAAAGAGTAGTACGTTTGACCAATATCAATATGAAAAGAGCTTGTGTTGTGAGAATTTTCACGCTCTCTTCATATTTAGAACTAAATTTTTATTCTTTTCCATTCTAATTCAAGAACATAATACAATACAAAATGCACAATGCAGAATAGGTACACAGTGCACAGCACGGACATGCACAATAAACTTGTACAATGTACATGTTTATGCAAAATCTCCATCATGGTTGTTTTCCAGTTTGTTCTTTGAATTGTTCTCGTCTCCTCCTGCTTGTGAATTTCATGAAGGTTTTCTCAGCTGTTTGAACTTTGAAAGAGTTACAGAATGATGAGTTTTGGCAGGTAATATCATACATAATAAGCAAACGAGAGAGGAGAGAGAGAAACAAAAATTCAGCAAATATTTTCCTTTCACATTTTTCTACAAGAGACGTATAATAAAATAGAAATTCCAGCTGTATGTTTCCCTCTTCACCGTTTCCAGTTTCCAGTTTTGTTGTGATTGCGAACATGTTGAATGTTGAATGCTGCATGTTGAGTGTTGAAAAGTGTTGTGGTGTGAATGAAATTTGTGTATTGTGTATAAAAAAGAAAGACCATGGAATTTATTGAGTACACCATTTCCCTTTTCCCGTTTACTTGGTTATTTTTTCCTAGTTTTTTTTCTACAGTTGTGCAACATTTTATCTGACATCTCTACTGTTTACTGTTTACTCTTTACTGTGATGCTGAAAACTGGGGGTTAGACTCAAAATTTGGAGATTCTAGAGATTCTCGAGATTCTAGGAATTTGAATACTTTGTACTGTAAAAAACACAAAACGATATACAATGCATGATAGAAAATACACATGGATGAATGTATGCTTATAAAAATGAACATTCTTTTTCTGTCTTTTCCTCTCTCAACTTTCCACTTTTCTATCCCTTCCTCCTCAATTTGAGTTTGAGTTCTTATGGGCCTGGCTTGGCTTGGCTTGGCACATCCCGAGGAATAAAATTCAATGTGGATTCAGTTTTCATTGCAGTTTGCTGTTTAGTGTATTTATCTCAATCCGTCCATTTTTTGACAATAAGTATATTTCATCCCTTTTTATGCACATTTTCTGCATTTTTTCACTTGACGTTACATATGGAGCTTTGTGGATTTAAAAATAAAGGATAGAAGATACACATGGTTGTACAATAAACAATCCACAATGTACACTGTACACTGTACACTGTACACTTTATACTTTATACAGTACAGGATTTTTGCAGTTGTTTTGTTTTTTTCCTCCTGCTCAAATTCATCCCAAATTCAAAAGGAATGGAGGAGACAAGAAAAACATGATAAAATTGCAGTGTAGTGTAATCTCATTATTTTTTATACCTTGTCCTAATTAGCATGGCACGTTTCACGTTCTTCGTTCTTTCCTCTCCTCCTCCAGTTTGTTGCACTGCCACATCAATGTATGGTATAAAACTTGACGATCGTCCTCCATCTTGCTCTCTTCCTCTTCCTTTTCCTCATGCTCCTTCATGTCACAAGTACAGGGTAAATATACAACAGAGTATGAAAATTCAAAACAAATTCTGCGTAGCTTTCCTCTTCCTCAAATATCAAATATGCAGAGATAAGAAAGGTGGAAAGTGGAGAATGTGGAGGGAAAAGAAAAGAAAATTGCTGTATTATTATTCCTGAGTATGTTATTTTGTACATACATGTGTACAGTGCATAGCTAAATTGTTAAGAAGGTTTCTTTTCTGTTGCCGTTTCTGCGTACATATATACATATAGATATTATGTAATATTCAGTGCTCAAGTCCTCTCCAGGGACCTCAGACAACATGAGAAACAAAACTCTCATTCACATATACACGAATGGCTGCATTTTTCCTCTCCCTTGTGGCTCCAGTGCAATTCTTTTGCATCGTTAGGGCTTTACTTGACGTATTTTGAGCAAACTCCTAGTTCCTTGTTCCTTGTTTCTCGGTTCACTGTGAAACTCTTGAAGAACATCACATTGCATTGGCCGGCAGCCGGAAAGCAGCCAACGTCTTGGCTTAATCGTATGCACGCATATGTAAAACTCTACACTTTTTCTGACATTAAAGACAGATACAGATACAGAGACTGAGACAGAAAGAAGGGAAAGATACAGTATAAACGAGGACTGAGAAAATGAGAAAATTGTTGTCGAGTTGAGTTGAGTTGAGCTGAGCTGAGCTAAGCCTTCTGCATAACAAGAAAGGGAAAGTGAGCATTGTTTTATTCATTCATGAGAATCTCGAGTCTAGAGTCTAGAGTCTTGAGGAAATTTTAAAAGATGTACGACTACCAATAATTTTTCCGTGCAAGTATTTTGTCCTGTAATGTCCATGTCAATGTTAAGGAAGGAGTGGAGAGGGAGCAATTCAATAGAAAATAGAAGAGAAGAGAACGATAGAGCCAGAGGAATATCTCCTCCCGGTATAACTTGTAGATTGTAGATATTCATACCCCAGTTCAAAAAGTGACAGCAACCGCGTCCTTTAGCACACAGGGAATAAAAACAGGACAAGTTATGAAGAAAAATGAATAAATGTTGAACGTACGCCGTACGGCGTTTCGTTGCAAGGAGCAACGAACAAATAACGGAGAAAAAAGTAAACTCAACTAAACAAAACTAAGCTAAACTAAACTGACGTGCGTTGAGGGAAAAGCAAAGTTGACTCTTTTTTTCCTATTTTCCTACTTGTCGCTCGACTTTACTCCCCTGACTATGATATTTATAATCTACATGTAAAATGTACAGTGTACAGTCAACATTCTAAAGTCTGATATCTAAAATGTTCTATATTTTTCCTCTTCATCTCGGCAGTCGGCAGTCCCTTAAATTCCTTATTTATTCCTCCACAAAAAGAAGCCAGAAAAGCATATTTATAGATATTGTATTCTGAAAAATACGGAACAACTTTGGAGAAAGTTTCTGTACTTTTTCTGCTTTCTGTACTTTCTGTACAAGGAGAAAAGAAAAGGAGAAACAAAGTCGAATTTTTGAATCAACTTTTTTCTTTCCCTTCTTATTTTTTTGGATGCTCCAAGCTCCGAGCTCCAAGCTTCGAGATTCGAGGTTGATGATAATGATGATGTTGAGGAAGAAAAGGAGAAAAGGAGAATGAAGCTGAAAGCAGATAGAGAAAGAGAGAAAGCTGAAAAGTGAAAAATTGCACAGACACAACAAGAAAACTTTATCTGTTTGCTGAGGATGATGATGATGATAATAATAATGATGATACTGATTTGATGTGTAATGTGTAACCATCAAGATATCAAAATGACACTGAACACTGAACGTCAGCTTTCCCTTCATCTCGAGTCTCGAGTCTCACATGACAAAAAAGTATCAGACAACAGACTGAGACAACAAGACAGTGATGAGTCGGGACGGGCAACAAAAAACAGAACAGAACAGAACAGACTTCATACGTCAAGTTGATGTAGTTTTTTCATCCAGTTCGCATCAGTCTCAACTCTAAACTCTAAACTCTGGACTCTCGACTCTAAACTCTAGATTCTAGATTCTAAATTCAAAACTCTGACGGAACTGTCAAGTTTTGTCCAAGTTGAGAACTTTTTTGTATACTGACACACATATTTTTGCAGTCAGGTCATAAAAATATCGTAGATAAATATGCTCCGATTGTGTAGCAGAATAATGATAAACGTTCCAAGTTTCGTCGGTTTTCTAGTTGAGGGAAGCAAAAGTAAAAGTACATGTACATTTATAATAGGGGAGGCGGACCAATGTTGCAGTCATAACTGTAACTGTCATTCCACCCAAACGTTTCACTTTTGTGCCGTTGGTTCAATATTTTGCATGTATTATGTATTATGCATTATCCTTGCTTCTGAATTTTGTACATCATCTGTCAAGTTTCACTCTCCATTCCACATCACTTCAAAACTCAAAACATGACCACGATTTGGCAGTTGGCAGTTGGCAGTCTCCAGTTGTCCAGTCGGCAGACTTACACACTAAACCTAATTTCAGTTCCGGACAGTCCTATCTAAAACTCATTAGGTCATGTTTATTCCCTTATGTAATCGGTTTACTGGATCATAAAACCCTTGTGGAATATTACACAACAGTTCTAATGTATATACACTATACACAAAACACTGAACAGTGTTGCAGGTGCACTAAATTCAAATGTGCAAAAACTCTAAAATTTACATAACCGAAAGTCCTTTACGTTTTCCTATTTCATACCCTGCTCATTTTACATTTTACACATGTGTTTAGAAAATGGTAGGGTAAAAAGTTGAGTCGACAAGAATTTAAAGTTGTAAAATGTGAAATGTGAAATGTAAAATGTTCAAAGTGAAAACAGAACAGAATGTTACATGATACATGATGATACAGGATACAGATATTATTCCTTTTCATTTCCCACGAACCATGAATTTAAAGTTACATGACATTGACTGCGAAAATTTTATTTCCGGAATCTCATTTAAAATTTTGCATCCTCTGCTCCTCTTCCTTCAGCACTCAGTCTTAGAATTGGGTACATACTGGAATTGGCATAGTGGAACTAGATACTAGATACTGTGGACTGGATTTTTGCAAGTGGGAAATGAGGTTACAATCGAGTTCTCTGCTCTTATTTCCTTTTTGTACAGATATTTATACCCTCTTTCTTATTTCAACCACCAGTGCACTAAACACTCAACTTTCCACATGGAAAATGGAATGAAAGTTCCATTCCATTTTCTTTTAGAGCAGAGCGGTGAATTTTATTGAATTTTCATAGATCTGGCTTTAACAGTTTATTGTCTTCTTTGGAACAGACTCAATAAAAGAACGGAATGAATGAATTTGAGCTCAATGAAAAACGCAGGAGAAATAAGCGTACCGTAGACACTTATAGACACAGTGTATAATAAATAGCGTAATGGCGATTGAAAAGTGGGAGTACTGGAATAAAAGCAAAAGTAGTCGAGGAATAAAACAGCACAGCAGATACAGTACACAATACAGAATCATCCGTAGCAAAAATATCGACATCCATGTCGATATCGACCAGTCTATTATCGCCATTTCAGTCGAGTTATCCAGTCCTCTGTACAGTGTACAATGTACATATTTCGCCCTCTCCCTCTCTTTCTCTCTTTGTCTATTAGAACTTTAGAAATGTTAGAAATTCTATTCTATTCATTTCCATTTATACGCATCTCGTCGAAATTCCAAACTCGCAATTCCAAATTGGCAGTCTGCCCGTGAAAATAACTTTTGCAAATAAAGCTATTAATGTTCCAGTTTTCCAGTTTCCAGTTTTGGAGATGGTATAGATGGAATTTCGGTTTGAAATTCCAATGCATCCAGTTTTATATACATAGTAAAGAGCAAAATAGACCAGGCCAGATCAGGCCAGACCAGATCAGATCAGAAGAGAATAGAACAAAGGAGAAAAGCAGTAAAATAAAAACAAAAGAGTTCAAGAGAGAAAATGAAATAAGTGCAAAAATACCATAACAAACGAAGCCAAGCCAGGGAAAATGTATTATTTTAATGTTGAATGTTGAATGAGAATGAATAGTTGAAAATGGGAAAATTGGTAAATGTATTTTGGTAACTTGTTATAGTATTTTCCTTTGTATCAAAAAGCTAGGAATAGCAAATAACAAATAGATGAATACACGTGAAAAAATTACATCTAACTGAAAATATTGTAAAAGAGGTAAAAACATGGTCGTTTGCTAGTTCCTGAATTTTTGGAAGCAATCACCCAAAATTTAACTCCTCGGACTCAGAATTACTCGTAGCAATTCTATTTGGATGTAATGCTGTAGTGCTGTTTATGCTGTGGCAATATAAAACATGTACTACATGTACCACACCACACACCACACAGTTTAGTTAACAACACCAACAAAGGATCTAATATTACATTCCTCTATTGGTTTACGTCCGTACTTACTCTAAACGACATGATTACTTACATATGCATGAAATTGGGATGGAAAAAGATATTCTCTGTGCTCCGTACTCTGTACTTTGTAGGAGTAAGGAGCTGTTGAATATTGGATGTTGTACTTTGAACACTTTGTACTTGTATGTTTACTATTTACGAATTTACAAAGATATTTTGGCTTTTTGTTTTTCTTTTTGTTTCAACATTCCCGTTATTTGATATTTGATATTGGAGCACAAAACAAAAGGAAATGTAAACGGGGTAGTAAGCACAAAATACAGAGAGAGAGAAAATAGAGAAAAACAAAAAAATTGAGGAGATTAAGACGTTCAGGACTTGAATTTATACGGTTTCTTTTCTTTTGTGTATACATGAAATTAGCCGTATGTTTACTGCGTACAAGGTATAAAATGTAGACGAGACAGGATGAGAAAAAAAGGAGTGAGGCTAAAGTATAGAGTCTAGAGTCTAGAGTTTAGAGTTTAGAGTGACGACTGATTTTCCTCGGTACCGAGTGGTGCGGTATTTTAAGGTTTATGTTCAACTTTTCAATTGGTGTGAATAGAAAGGAATTCTTTATGTTTTGAGTTTTGAGCTTTGAGAGTCGATGATGCTTGTTTTTTTCCCTAGTCTTCTCCACATAAACCATGTATGTTCTATGTTCAATGTATAATGTACAAGTAGTTACGAAAGAGGTTCAACATTTTGTCTGTATGTAAGTAATACAGATAGCCCTTATTTTGATCCGTCGACTTTCGACTTTCGACTCCTATACAGATACAGCAGTATAAAATAGAGATGGTACATGTATATGTTCATGTGCGTAAGGGTTAAGGGTGTACGGTGTGCGTGGTATCAAGTATAAAGTATGAAGACGGTTACATGTTAGAACATGACATAATAATGAAGTTTAGTTTAGCTGACTCGGTCGGACACCCTTGAGGCTGAGGGTTTCGGCACGAAGTCAAGTCAAGTGAGGTAAAGAGAGAAGAGAAGAAGTAGAAAAACCCTAGACTCTCGACTCTAGAATCTAGAATCTAGACTCATTCCATCCGTGGGTAATTGGGCAATTTTTCATTCTCTGACTTGACCGCTGCGGAAAATAAGACATCATCATCCTCTTCATCTTGACTCCTCCATTCTCCATTCTCCATATCTATGATATGTACTCGCTTCATTCTACAGTCTAAATTGTACAAGGACAAAGACATATTGGCCTGTATTCTTCACTACATAATATATTGGCTGTGATACGGCGTGGAATAGGATACAATGTAAGAGGAAGAGTTATATCACCAGCAAAACATACTCCTGTCCATTGACCATCCTACCACATACATTGTACATTGTACATGGAGCAAACTTAAGTCTGCTGTCCAACAGACTCCAACTTCTACCATTCCACCTACTTCAACTGCATGTCCACATTCTACATTCTACAAACATGTGGTCGTGGTTGTCCGAGGAAAGACAAGGTTTTGTTAAGTGTAATGTATCTCCTATCGTCTATCTATCTAAATAAGTTACTTTGCACAATGTACAGTGTACAAACATCATGACTCCTCTGTCGGCAACAGTACGCATTACATCATTATACCTATAAATATCCAATATCTGGTATATTAAACCTTTACATTATAACAGCTTCAAAGTGTGAGCTTTCTTGTGTCTTTACTTGTTCTTTGCACATGTATTGTAATACTCGTGAGATAGAAATTGGAAAGGAGCAGAAGAGCAGAAGAAGAATCTATTACAGTACAATAACTTGGCTAGATTGTTAAGCCATCATAGTAGGTAAAACACAGGAGATTGTATCCACATAAAAAATATCAGTATCAACCACATCATCTTCATAATCATTTCGTCTCCCACTTTTGCCATCATAACATCCTGCTCAAAGCTCAAAGCTCAAACGAACTCTGTCTTGATACTTGATTTTTGAGTCTTGAGTCTTGAGTCTTGAGTGATGGTGATTCATATCCTTCTACATGTACACAATACACAATGTTTTTAAACTACAAGACAAGATACATAATAAGTTTTAGGTAATGACTATAAAATACAAAATTCATGTAAATATATCCACCAGCTGTAATTTTGTCTTCGATAAATACTGATATTTTGAGGCATCATGTGATTGTTTTCACTGTTTTATATACATGCTCTTTAAATACTTGACAAATTCAACGCAATTTTGATTTTATAAAGAGAATATAAACACGAAACACAGAACAGAAAACATAAGAAATAAATAAAGATGAATCCGCAATTTTGTAATTATGTGATATATCAAGATAAAAATAGATTCAAAAATTTGAATGTAAATTGGTCATCTAAATGAATCAGTGTCGAGTGTCTAGTGTCTAGTGTCTAGTCTTATTACTTCATCTGATCCTCATTCCTCATCATTTTTGTGCTCTCTACTTATTTACGGTTTAACAAAGTAGATTCACGATTTATTCTTTTGCATTGCACCAACATTCAGCATACTCTGTCGAATTCATTGAGACAGCAAACGATACTTAATCTGAACTCTGGATGGTTCTAGGTTCTAGGTATCTTTGTGTAAACTGTTGCTGAACAAGCTACAAACTCAACTGTGGAAACGTGATCATGATTAGATCGCTTTGCCTGTTTTCTCCCTCGATTAATATACATGCATCCACAATACACATAAAAACCTGAATCTGAGTCTGACTTTTTAATACAACTCTAATCCCAAAATAATCCCAAAATCGCAAGATGTGGCCAATGCGTGATTTACCATTTCACTTTCCTACCTTGTATTTTGTAGAGCGTTGCTTCGTCGCAGTGTTTTAAATATAGTCTAAACTCTAGACTCTAGACTTTGAGCTGTAAAGATACCTAAATTATTCTGAATATTTAATCCACAGGTAACTTTGTAAAGCGGTTTGTTTACATAACAAATGAAAGTCCAGTTTTTTATATAGGAAATTCAAATGCGAATTGGAAACAAAGTCGTGAAATATATTTGGGAATTACAGCTTTTACATTTTGATTTAAATCTTTACTGCGTCCTCTAATTAGCGGAAGACTTGCAGTTTTATTCACTCGTTATTTCTTGATTCATATTTGATTAAATCGAACAGTTTCAGCCAAACTTGATAGTAATTGGTCATAAAAAGTATGTAAAAAATAATATATATCTACTGGAATTCATAGCAGCTGAGCCAATATAGCATATGACGCCATAGCTGTAAGCGCTATGTCTGAGATAAAAAGGACGTTGTTCTTGGAGCAAAACAAAACAAGGAAAGGAAAGAAGAGGTACAAAATGACGACAAAATAGAATAATTTTGGTTTGAATTTGGAATTTAGTTTTTGGATTCACTTGCAAATCCTCGCTTTTTGGGACCTTCATATGAGATTTCCTATCACTACTTTTTCACCCCACGTTATTCCACCGTATTCTTTTCACATTGCCTGGGTATTTCAAGTTTCAAGGGTAATGTGTAAAATGTGTGAATGTGTGAGGTGCAGTGAAGCAGGGCGATAATTGAAATCACACATAAGGAGCGACAACGACAACGACTACGACAAGGACGATGACAAAAGGAAGCAGACGGATAGCGACCATCACATCACTGTATATTATTATTATTTCTCTCAACGGTTCCCCTATTGAGTCTGTGGGTCTGTTGAGTGTGGCGCTGAAAGGAAAGTTAAGTGAGGTAGGTGAAAATGTATTGAACGTTGAACATTGGGTATGAGTTTTCTCTTCCGTTCTTTATTTTTTGTGGGGGGAGAGGAATCAAGAAGAAGAATCAAATAGAAAATCAGACCAAGTGAAAAGGAGAGAGAGCTAAAGGAGAAAATAGAATTTTTCCTCCGTGCATGGAGGAAAGTAGGAAGTAGGAAGTTGAATGTGTGAAGAAAGCGAGAAGAGGAGAAGGGAATTTTATAGAAGAAAAACATAAATGATGTGATTGGTCTGAGCTGGTATGATGTGATCTGCTGGGTAAAATAGAAGACAAGGAGGCAAACCCTGAATAGGAAATATCTCTTATCCATCCAGCGAACCGTATGTATGTGTGTACAATAATAATGTATAATCTGTTGAAGGGGACGAGGCAATGTCCATTAGAAAGGAGGAATGAGAAAGGAAAAGTAGAAAGTAAAAATTGCTTTTACTTATTTTTTGATGGTATCACCACTCACTACTCACTACTCAAATGAACGTACAATGTACTTGGTAGTGATGGTGTTAGGATGTTATGGCTGGAACGGCAAAATGTATTGAAAATTGTGGAGAAAAAACTATAGTTTCAGTTTAGAGGTTTGTCCCTCGTTCGTTTCATCCAAGGGCTGTACACTGTACATTGAACGTTGGAAGATGGAAGTTTGGAGTTTGGAGTTTAGATGAGATGGGGTGAAATAAATTTCTTTTCTTTTCCTTCTCCTTGTCCATTTTCCATTTCCCATTTCCATCTTTTTCCTCCATGTATTTTTCTATTAGTTTTCAATGGGAGTTGCATCCCTCAAGAACTCAAGAAAATTTAAAAGAGATGAAGGAAATACGATAGAAAACAGCTCAAGAACCAGAGGGAGAAGGAGAAACAATGTGAATCTGAAGGTACATAAACTGATGGACATTGGAAAAGAAAGGACGCTTTCTAAAATACATTTATCTTGTACATTGCTATTGGCCATGTGAATTGTGACTGTTGTTGTTGGACTAGGTTTGTAGCAGAGGATTCACTTTGGCTTTAGTTTTAGCTTGAGAGGGCGCGATCGGGAAATTTTATTAAATTTCTTGCTGTGAATACTGCACACATGCATGTACAATGTACAATACACTATAAATTGCGTACACTTGGATCTTTTCGGCGTCTCTTTCTATTTATATATATATTTTCCACGTCTTTTGTCTTTTCCCACAGCACAGCCGCAATCCATGTATATATTGAATACATTAGGATAAAAAACAGAGTGAAAAATAAAGTACAACATTTTATGAATTTTATTTCCCTCCCTGGTTGGATTTGAAACGTGAAATGTGAAATGTGGATTTGGATTTGGATTGAATTTGGTTTGGTTTGGTTAAGGATTTTAGACTGTGTGGAAGTGCCCGTATTTTTATTGTTTTATTTTGCGGTTCACAAAATATTTTATGAAAGGATTCTGCAGAGGTGAAGGAGACTTGAAATATTTTGCCTTACATTAAATTGTCTCAGCAGATTTTGGATTTTGGATTCTGGATTCTGGATTATGCATTGTATATTGTATATTGCACGTATACTTTATTTAATATGTTTTTGCAGATGCTGAATGAACAAGTAATGTGAAAAAATCACAGGTCCCTTTAGTTACGACTTCAACAATTTTTTCCCACTTCAAAGCAATTTGTATGCAAATTCTCTGAAATTTAGCAAGCAAATGTAGTTGACTTTTTTGCTACGTTGCCATGTGAGACTAATTTCATTT
>JAQGBH010006830.1:0-11869 GCA_034698265.1 Sminthurinus aureus
ATGATTTGTAAAAAGAAAAAGAGAGAGAAGCTATTGGACCTTTTTTGTGTCTGCCGAATAAAGTTTATATATATAATACCGAGCTAAATGGGTTAATTATTGGTCATCGATCATCGTCTACCGCTTAGAAAGAACTAGAAGGTTGACCACATTTCTGAGGACAAAGTCGATGAAGTTGAGCGTGGACATTCGTTCCATGTGATGAAAACCGCCAACTTTTATCCCAACATTTCGAATCCTCTTCACTTCTCTTTTGAATTCAGCCCAGGGCAAAACAACGGGAACATTATGATTATCGCTCAAGTTGAGAGAAAGAGACTGCGTCACTGTTGCATTGGCTCTGGCTCTTGATGCGGATTTGTATTTGAATTTTGATTCAGATTTGGATTGAGCTGCAACTAAGCTGAAATTTTTGAGCCGTTCCATATTTTTGGGCACCGCAAACGCTTTTTGATAAGTGATCGAGTAGACGAGAGAGACGATGATCGCCGCATATCCAGAGAAAGCAGAGAGAAGCGGATGCTCGTCGAACTTCCGAATTGTGAAAAAGCACCCAAAAATTGCAATAGCCACACAGAGGATTTTGAAAGAGAAAATGCAGAACGGGAAGCAGCGGTTGAAAAGTTCAATGCAGAGCTCAAGTTCTTTCAGCTCTTGTAGAATCGAGCGAAGCGCTTGATGTCGATTCCAAGTCCGACTTGGACTTGGACTTGAATAAGGATTCTGATTGTTATATCCAACGGCTATTTCAGTTGAAATCAGCAGGCGTCTAGAAGTTAAAAAATAGCAGTTGCTACAGATTAAAATCAAAGAGAGCGTCGTACAATTAAAAAGTGACTGACTAAGAATTTTGGATTTTTCTGTTACCTGAGGCAATTTTCAAGACGATGGCATTTTTCCTCACATTTGTCCAGAAATTCCACGTGAATGATTATGAAAAAATAAGCAATTGAAGCTACAACTAGAAAAAATAGTTTATCCACTCCCAGCAGAATCAAGTAGATGCTCCAATTTTTATACTCATCCGGAATGACCGTGTATAAAAGTTGAGGTCGGGTCGGGTCAACCCCCAAAACAATCAACAAGAAAATTCCAGTTCCAACAATTACAAAAGAAAATGTGCGAGCCAACAGTTCTTGAAGAGAGTAAAGAAGCGGCCAGTTGAAAATTGGACGAACTTTTGTCGAATGTCTTTTTAGCCGTTCTCGCTGCTCCTCATCTTCATTGTTGTCCTTTTGCTTTTCATCTCGACTTTCTACGATTTCATAAGTCGTGAAAATATTCATATGCTAATTAAATTGAAGGGACAATCTTTTTTAGCAAGTAATAACGTCAGTCATATGACGGGTAAAATGTAAAATATTTCAAAATTCACAACCGATAGCTTAAACAGCTCTTAAATGATTGAATTTTCAAATTAACTTAAAAAATACATTTCTAGCTATTTCTCTTAGCCAGAGTAATAGCCTTTTCTCTTAGCCAGAGTAATAGCAAATTCTCTTAGCCAGAGTAATTGCTATTTCTCTAGAACTGGCTCGGACCATGACGTCACCGGATGCGGATACTGGAAGGAGTTAGGATATGATGATAAAATGAATGTATCTCTATTTTCCATCTGTAAAATCAAAATGCGTACGCTAAATTCATTCCCATTTCAATTTGCTTACCATAGTTGTCGGTTGGCACTGTCGTTGACTCTTCATCTGCACTGGTGTTTTGATTTTGATTTTGATGTTGACTTCCACTCGCCAATTTATCTTCATTTTGCCGAAAAACGTAGTTGAATATGATGACGACATCTACCGGATGCTCCAAAAAGAGGAGGTAACCACACACGTACAAAATCAAATAGCCCACGGTAACAATGAAATGAATGATGAAGTGATCCCATCGGAAATATCTTTGACCGTTTAAGTATTTTGGCTGAAGAACTGACTGAACTATTCTGCCAAAAATGTAGAGCCAATGGACAATTCCCAAGCAGTATAAAATTCGCCAAATCCACAGTTTCAATCCATTCCTTTGATTTCCAAGATGAACTCCGACTTGTTTTATTCCCTTTTCCGTGTCAATGTGGATTTGAATCGGGAGAACATTTAAATGTGAGAGGAGTTTCAGGTATTGAAAATTCCACTGGTTTTCCTCAAAAGTCAGCATTTTGCTGGCAGTATTTGATTTTTGAATTCGTTTTCCTTTGGTGACTGGTGGCTGCTTTGAAGGAGCGTAAAGTCAGCACTGAAGACTGGACTGAGCTGGACTGCGCTGGAAAATTGTTGCTCAATTAATCCTGTAGATATGGGAAATACAGATAAATACGTATTGAGTATTGATCATTTAGCATTGGAGAAAAATATAAACAGTATTTATTTCCCGAATCGCAGTGGATCGATTATTTTTTTCCTAGACTCTTTACTTTATACTTTATAGTCAAACTACAATAATAAACATGCATATACGAGATATATCGGATTTATTAGAATTTTATAACCTCAGCCCACTGATTCCCACTGGCTACATATTTTGGCTCCTTTCCGTTCTCCGTTTTGGTTGTCGGTTTTCAATGCATATCAAATAAGTTGTTGATGTCTTTTGTCGATTGGTTTTAGTTATTTATCGGTTTGGCTGGGTGGAATTTATCTCTTGCTCTAATGTTTTTTAAATGCCGTGTTTCAAGTTACTGATTTCCAGTTGAATACCGAGTGCCGAGTCCATCCTGAATGTTAAATGTTTAAAAGGCTAAAGTTGAGCGACAATCTCTTTTCTCTTTTCCATATCCGCATCTTTTATTATTCAACTACCAATTTTGTGGTGGAATTGAGTTGAATTGCTAATTAGACTATAGACTATAGACGTCCATATTATTCGTTATCGGGACTCGAATGTTTTGGCATCGATCATGGAAATTGTGAACAACAAAAAATAAAAACAAAAAGATACACAATATACCTATGTGATGTGTAAAGGAATAAGCAAACCCCCCAACTCTCGAACACTATCCACCATTTTTCATACATTCAAAATTCATATACTTAAAACTTAGGACTATCCACTTTGTATCTAATGTAAAAATTTGAATTTCAAGTCGTAGGATGACCGCAAGTATTTAAAAAAATTAATTGGGGTGTTTGAAATGTACCTATAACATAGAGCATAGAGGATAGAGCGCGGGAAACTTGGAACACGGGAGTCAATTCTCTTTTTTTCCGATTGAGAGTCGATTCGAGTTGGGAGGTTTCCTAATTCGCGTACACATACTTGATAATTGTGCACAACAAAAATTATACTTTATCTCGGGTTCGTTGTATTCTATATTCAGAAAATCCGCAATCCCCTTTGCGTTGTACCAAAAGGCACAAACCACAAAGTTTGGAAAACAAAGTATTTAGAGAGCTTAAATCATCGATCATCGATCATTGATCAGCGTCTCAATTATTTAAGTGCAATTCAAAAGCCAGTCTACAATCTACAAACTACAGTCCACAACCTAAAATACGATACTTTGACATGTAAAATGTAACTAAATTGCTCAACGTGGATAAAGAGTAAAGAGTAAAGAGTTAGAAATTAGAAATGACGAGCATTTAAATTTCGCGGGAAACGTTTCCGGCAATGTTTCCGTAATCCTTTCTTCCATATTATTAATGATGTTTTAGACCTTGCAGTGTGTACAGTGTACAGAGTACCGCGAAAACCAAGGTATTTACTAATGCCATTTCAAATGGGCATGTCGAACATTCAGAAAGCTCCAAAGTTCAATGAGACAGGATTAAGTGAAAATGCTAATACAACAACTAATGCTACAGATAAACCAGCATAAAAAAAGGAATGGAGCTCATGAAAAATTACAGAAAGTCAAGAGTCAAATCATTTTATTTTTTATTTGTGTTGGCTAAAATTTCAAAAAATACGTACAACATACAACATTTTCATTGCACATGAAACAATAAATTCAAAATTCAAACCCTCTTCCAAATTTTAACTGCTGAATTTTTTGGCCGAACTTCACCACCAGAGGTTGAGAAAGACAAGGAAGCAGAATGGGAACCGCCGTAATAACCTGTGGCACCACCAACCGTCCAACTTTCCCCATCCACAGGGAGATCCACGTAAGTGAAGCCTCGTACTCGGCTGCCTGTCACTTTTGTCACTCTCGGAGCGTTTTCCGGTTGAATCTGAAAAGGGAAAAAGGAAAGAGGAAATGACATTTGAGCAAAAACAAAATATGAAAAATACAAAGGAAAATCCTAAAAAAAACTCAAAGTACTTTTAGATTTCTAGTTTTACTCACTTTGCCAAAAGAGCTCGAGTTGCCACCCAGAGCACGGAAAAATTCCCCACTGTACAAATCCGTGACTTCTTCCCAGTTCAACAGCGGCCAAAGGTCAATCGGAGCGAATTGATTTCGGTACTGAATGTAAATGAACCCCACTGGAACAGATCCTGAAAAATCAAAAGAGTAAAGAAAAAAGTAGACGAATGGAGGAGTGAAATTTATATTTATTGGGTTTCTATGCCCATTTAAAACAACCATTTTGAATCTAAATTTTGTGCAAGTCTCAGAGACTGCTTACAATTCTTTTATGAAATTAAATAATTTCACCTGTTTTTTCCAGTGTCTGGAATTTTCGGGTCGTTTCTTTTTTGAACTCGACAAAATAGGATTTCAGATTTGCCAGGCTGAAAACTTGTGGTTTTTGACAGACGACGACATTTCTTCTGAGACACGGCGCATCCTGCCACAGCCCATCCACATCCTGACTCCAGCCGCTGGAAACTCTCGTCCCGTGCGGCGCCATGTGAACACACCGATTATCCAGAGTTGAAGACGGGTAGGATTCTTGCCAATTATTAAAGTGAAAATCCACATCCGCTGTCAATCTGGTCCGATTTCCAGCCCCGAATTTCCAGATGAAAATTGACCCATTTCCTTTGACTTGTCGTTGTGCTCCGAGCCAAACGTTGTCCAGGATTTTGGAGTCGAGGAAAATGAGTTCGTTTAGAAACTGTTGCTGTTGGCTCGAGTCGATCGTGAGGAGTGGAATCATTTTGGAGTTTTGGTCTGGAAAATTCTCGGTTCGAGATTCTTTGAGACACTCCGCTTCAGCCTCGTCGTGAGTGAAAAGTCGGTCCAGGATTTTGAAGCATTTTTCATGTTTGTAGGAGATCCAAGACTCTTCGCATTCAATCACATCGTCTTTCGAATTAAACGAAAAAACTCGTCAGATTTGTAAAATAAGCATAAAAATATGGGCAAATGAAAAACAGAAATGAGAAAAACCTGCAAATTCCAAAGAAATGTTGTTTCGTATGTGTTCCAAGTCGACGAGTTGAGCACGGAACTCTGCATTTGTGAACCTTTGATTGTGAATACTCTGATATTGGCTCATCCTTAGTTCAGCAACAGTTTCTACACATTGAAAGGAAAAATTGAAAATAGTTGGAATTTTTTATAAGAATTGATTTCTTGTAAAAAAGTAGAAACATGAGGAATTTTTTACATAAAAAAAACCAGGAAAAATATTTTATTTCTAGGCATAGGAAATTTGTTGTCTTTGTTTAATCTGAGTAAAAAAATAAAACTGAAATTTTACTTTCAAGTGTCGTGACGGTCATGGATAAAGAAACGAGAAAAATGAGCAAAATCACAGCAATGAGACTCGACAGACCCACCACGACCTTTTTATTCCTAGTTTTTGAACCACCGACTCGGACGCTACCGTTTTGAGCATGGAGTGGAAAATTGTCACTTTCATTAGTCAGTGGTTCATGACCAAACTCAAAATTCTGCATTTTGAATTTTGAATTTTGCAAAGACAAAATAAAAAGGAAAAGCAAGAAGCTGGAGTTGGGATGAAAATAAAAAGTAAACTTTAAATTCAATGTCACAGCCTAACACACGCTAAATTAACGGGACATGAAAAATCAAAACACACACATACAGACAAACAGGCGCTGGCACAGCTGAAACTTTTGCTCGAGGTTAGGCTCGAGGCTGGCGGATATGGATAAAAATGAGTTGATTGTGAGTCAAGAGTCAAGAAATGATCCATGTAGAAATACAAAACGTCTCATCACTCATCCTTCACACTTTGCCTTTTTATGGCCTTTATAACTTTTTCTCCTTCTCTAGAACCCAATCTGCACTGTGCATGTTGCAAGAGCACAAAGGAGATGGGGAAAAAAGCCTTTGAGTTTCATTTCCTGTGTGTATTTTTTGTTTTTGATTAAAGTCTACGACTGCTCCACTTTCCAGTTTCCAGTTCCAGCAAAGTCAAACTTCTTTAGGACTAATCATTTGTCATTTTTCACTTCTCATTTGTCTTCCTTTGACAAATATTAGACAGCAGAGAACCATTGGTTTCTGTACATATTTGTAAATCTGCATTAATTTTCTGGTTGTTTGGATTTTCATTTTGATTTGAACGCCGTTTAAAATTTTAATGCTCTCGTTTGGGGACATGTAGTGAAAGAAACAAAATTTGCTATATCGTCGCTCATTTGTGATGCTGTACGAAAAACTTGAAAATAAGACGAGCCATTCTATTGATGTGAATGAAATTGTAATGCCATTTTTGTTTGTTTTATTTCTGTTTTGGTTTCAGTAAAAATGATAAAAAAAAGATAATTGTGCAGTACACAATTTCTCTGTTCTATTAAATCCACCCGTTTTCCGTTCTACCGTAAATTGCATGGTATAAACATTATAAAAATGCTTTGCAGTACTTGAACCAATCCACATAGAAGCTCCAATCCAGAAAAGAAAAAATGAAACGTTGAGCTTAAAATCTTAAAATGTAAATTCCCCAACGTGGAGAAAGAGTAAAGAGCGGAAAGCATTTATATTTTGGCGGAAATGTTTCCGGCAATGTTTCCACAATTGTTTCTAACTAATAAAAATTTATGTTCTAGATCTAGAATCTAGAATGTAGAATGTAGAAATGTGTGTAGTCTGTAGCTAACGCCAATGAGAATAACAAGGTCAATTCAAACGTGAATCTGCAACATGCTGGAAGCTACCAACAAAGGTCAAAGGTCACAGGTCACATAAATGGAAATGCAACTAGACC
The DNA here is from genome assembly GCA_034698265.1 of Sminthurinus aureus. Classification (NCBI taxonomy): domain Eukaryota; kingdom Metazoa; phylum Arthropoda; class Collembola; order Symphypleona; family Katiannidae; genus Sminthurinus; species Sminthurinus aureus. Next base: position 7,068 of record JAQGBH010006830.1, read on the forward strand.
TAAATCAGCTTTCAAAATGGTCTAAATTCCACAGGACTAAATGTTTCCATTCCGTAAAAATTAAAAAAGTCCGCAATGTAATTTTTTGGTTAGTCGGATTTGAACGTCGTTTGAAATTTTAATTCGTCCACGTCTCAGCCACTGCACTGTTGGGCAGATGATCTGGTGATTGCGTGGTCATGCTTGGTGCTACATTACATTAAGAACATCCTAAAGATGAATTGTGAATCACTCTATAAATATGCAATTTCAGTGCTAATTTTCTGCTTTATTTCTGTTTTGGTTTCAGCCACATTTGTTATCATTTGTGCAGTGATTAATTTGTACTTTTTCAACGCGAACCTAAATTCAATTTAGAGCTCTATATGGTTTTTATGGATGATCGGCTGTCGATTATCGTGGAAAGAGAACGAGAAGATTGACGACATTTCTGAGGACAAAGTCGACGTAGTTGAGTGTGGACATTCGCTCCATGTGATGAAAATCCCCAACTTTTATCCCAACATTTCGAATCCGCTTCACTTCTCTTTTCAATTCAGGCCATGCCAAAGAAACGGGAACATCTTGATTATCGTTCAAGTTTAAAGACAGTGACTGTGTTGCTGTTGTTGCTGATTTGGATTTGGATTGAGCTACAACAAGGAAGGAATTTTTAAGCCGTTCCATGTTTTGGGGCACAGCAAATGCTTTTTCATACGTGATTGAGTACAAGATAAAGACGACGAGAGCAATGTATCCAGAAAAAGCAGCGAGAAGTGGGTGCTCCTCAAATTTGCAAATTGTGAAGAAACATCCAAAAATCGCAATAGCAAGACAGAGAATTTTGAAAGAGAAAATGCAGAAGGGGAAACAGCGGTTGAAAATTTCAATGCAGAGCTCGAGTTCTTTCATCTCCTTCAGAATTTGGTGAAGCGATTGATTCCGATTCCGATTTGAACTTGAATTCCGACATTCAGAGGATATTTCTGCGGAAGTTAGCTCCCGACTTGCGGCGCCGGTAGAAATCAGCAGGCGTCTAGCAGATAAAAAAATAAGCTTCACTCAATAGCTCAAAATGAATCAGAGCGCCGTAAAGTGTGATTCATGAAGCAATGAAAGCATCTGGATTTTTCTGTTACCTGAGACAATTTTCAAGACGATGGCATTTTTCCTCCACTTTGTCCAGGAATTCCACTTGAGTCAGGATGCAAATGTAACCGGAAGATGCAACAACTACAGCAATGAATCCTTCCAGTCCCAAAAAGATCAAGAAGCTGATCCAGTTTTTGTACTCGTCCGGAAGGACCGTGTACAAAAGTTGAGGTCGACTGGGGTCAACGCCCAAAACAACCACGAGAAAAACTCCAGTTCCAACAACAACGATAAAAAACGTCCGAGCCAAAAGTTCCTGAAGCGAATAAAGAAGCGGCCACGTGAAAATGGGGCGAATCTTGTTGGAATTGGAATGTCCGCCTTTTTTAACCTCATTATCCGTTTTGTTGTCCTTTTTCTTTTCCTTTCCTTCTTGATTTTCTGCGATTCAAAAGTTGACACAAGAATAATGTGTTTATTGTTGATGATTGCAGAAAATTTACAAAATTGTTCTCTTATTAAATAAAGTTCTATTTGATTTTTCATACCTTGATTTTCTGTGCAGGTGGATGTTGTTGTTGAAACTGGCGTTGACTCTTCATCTGCATCCTTGTTTTCATGTTGATTTTGAATTTGATATTTCTCGTCCTTGTCCAATTCAGAATCTGCGTCCTCATTATCATGAGTTGGATTCTGACCAAAAACGTAGTTGAAGATGATGGGGAGTTCTGTGGGATGCGCCAAAAAAAGCAAGTATTCACAAACGTACAAAATCAAGTAGCCGACGGTGAGAATGAAATGAACGATGAAATGATCCCATCGGAAATATCTGTGACCGTCCAGATATTTTGGCTGGAAAATTGACTGAACAATTCTGCCAAAAATGTAGAGCCAATGCAAAATTCCGAAGCCACAGAAAATTCGCCAAATCCACAGTTTCAATCCATTCCTTTGATTTCCAAGTTGAACTCGGACTCGACTCGTTTCTTTTTCTTCATCAATATGAATTTGAATCGGGAGTAGATTTAAATGAGAAAGGATTTTTATGCAGCGGAAATTCCACTGATTTTCTTCCGCTGTCAGCATATTCAAAAGTTACAATTGTCAGGATTTAGACCGTTGGGACGTTTTGTGGTTTTTGTTTCCTGACCTATTCATTGTGGCGACTGGTTCGAAACAAGTGAAAGTGATGACTGATCTGAACTCGTCATCGTCAGCTCATAATCAGCGGTACCGTAACCCGGAAAACAAAAGTTGTTGCTCAACTAACGATAAAATTGTGGATATGCAGAAAAGTAGGAATGGCATATTAAATATTAAGTATCGACAAAGAGTGAACAGTTGAGAAAATGAGTAGGAATAGGAAGCATTTCCCGTAGGGAATCGATGCTTTTCATTCTGTACCTTGAACTCGATTCTCGATACTCACACAATGACAATGACAATGAGCTTGAATGTCCAATACACTTAACAATTTATTAATGACTCGAATTTAATGGACTATAGAATCTAGAATCTAGAATTTAGAACCTCGAAGTTCTTCCTGTTGATTCCTTTGACTGTCCATATTTTTCCGTGTGGGTTGATTCTGTTGGTTTTGGCTTCCTTTCGGCTTTCAGTTTTCAATGTATATCAAATGAGTTGTTATTGTCTTTTGCCGTTTGGTTTTATTTATTTATCACTTTGCATTGGCTCGATTTGGCTGGGCGGAATTTATCTCTTTCTCTAATGTGCTGTAAATGCCAAGTTTCGATTTACCAATTCCCAATTGACAATTGAATGTTGAATGTTCAACCGATTAAAGTTGAGGGACAACCTCTTTTCTCTTTTCCATATCCGCATCTTTTATTATTCAGCTACCAATTTTCTTAAAAGGAATTGAGTTGAGTTGCAAATTATGTCTACTTGCGTCCAATATTTCCGCATGGAAATTGTAGTCAAGAAACCAGAAGCAGTAAACAGGAAACACTTTAAAAAGTAAACAGGAAAAACAAACCGGTTGTGATAAAGTAAAAGATAGTTGTGCAAAACAAGCATTTTATATCTCGGTTTCCTACTCTAGAGTCTTAGAGTTCTAGAGTCCGTTTTCCATTATCGGCAAAGTAAAAGTAGAAAAGTCCTTTGCAGCACTTAAGTTCCTCTACCTCTTGTCCATTATCCATCGTCCATTGTCTATGCAAAATACACAATCGAGATATTTACAGTTCTTAAAAGTAAATATGAAACGTTGACAGGTAAAATGTGAATTCCCTAAAGTGGAAGAAGAGTAAAAAGTGACAATTGAAAATTGAAAGGCATTTTAATTTTGGGGAAATGTTTCCGGCAATGTTTACAAAATGTTTTTTTTCCGAATTAGAAATTTTATTTTACAACTTGAAGTGTGTAAACTGTGTCGCCAAAGCCAAAGTCAATTTCAATCTCAATGTAATTTCAAATTTCAAATTTCAAATGCCAAACTCACTGAAATCGTACATCAGGAACCACAAGGTACGATATAAAATAACGGTTGCTATGGATATTGGATATTGGACTCCCTCCCTTGAAAGCTGAAACGGAGCAGAATGTTGGATTTGCAAGTCCAGATTTTGTGAACCAGGATTTTTTTAAGCTCCCTCTGAAATTTAAACGCCGTTTGAAATTTTGATGGACGCGTTTCTAGACTCATTTTAAAAGTATTTGTCTTTTATTTATCGGTTTTATTTTATTTTGTCTGACATGCCAGAGATCAAAAAGAAAAGTCGGGTAGATTCTCTCTCAATTCTTCAGAATTTCTTCCACACTTGAAACTAGTTGACGACAAGTTGGCGCTAGTTGTGACTTATTCAACCCATAAAAATAGTCCTCATCAGCCACCATTTTCACCTTTTCATATTCCATACACTCTTTCTCAACTCTCTTCAATTCTTTGTCTTTGAATTTTGAAATTACAAGAATTTTAAGAGCCCTGTAAAACAGAATGGTAAATTAGAATTTGAAATGTTGTTTAAAATTCTCAATGTTCCAAAGGTTAAAGTTTAACGACAATTTCTTTTGAATTTTGGATTTTGTGAATCCGCAATCCGCAATGTAGTTTTTGGTTGGTCGGAGTTGAACGCCGTGTGAAATTTTAATTTGCTCATGTCCCAATCTTCGTGCAAAATTCGATAGTGGAGCATTGGGTCATTGGTGGTACACTACATTAGGAACACTCTAAAGATGAATTGTGAATCACTCTATAAATATACAATTTAAGTGCCAATTTTCTGCTTTATTTCAATTGATTATTGAGGTTTCAGCCACATTCGCGATTTATTATTTGTGCAATGATTAATTTGTACTTTTTTAACGCCAACCGCAATTAAATATAGAGCTATACATTTTTTATCGACTTGTGATTATCGTGGAAAGAGAACGAGCAGATTGACCACATTTCTGAGGACAAAATCGACGAAAATAAGTGTGGACATTCGTTCCATGTGGTGAAAACCCCCGACTTTTATCCCAACATTTCGAATCCTCTTCATTTCTCTTTTCAATTCAGGCCATGATGCAGAAATATCTCGACTTTGATTTGAGTTGAGAGAAAGAGACGCAGTTGCTCTTGCTCTTGATGCGGATTTGGCTCTGGATTCCGATCGAGCTGCAAGAAGGCAGGAGTTTTTGAGCCGTTCCATATTTTGGGGCACAGCAAATGCTTTTTCATACGTGATTGAGTACAAGATAAAGACGACGAGAGCAATGTATCCAGAAAA
>JAQGBH010006831.1:0-11867 GCA_034698265.1 Sminthurinus aureus
CTACATAGGTAGGTCTTTCATTTGAGACACTTGCCCATTGACTTTTCGAACATTTGCTCAAAATGGACCACCCTAATGTACATTTGTATAAAACGCATTAAGTATTAAAAATTAAGATGATGCATCGCTATAAGCTATAATGTTAAGATACGAAAGATGACAACAACAACAACAACGACAAAATGAAGGAGCCAAAAGCCAAGTAATTTTTTTCTTGCTTATATTATTTCATTTTTTAGTTTGGATTTTGACTGTTGACCGTTGAATATATTCATATTTGTATGTAAGTGCATTTTTTCAAGAATATGTACAAGTTATTCACTTGGTTTGTCCATATGTGATGCAGGAAAAATGCATAATATTAAAAATTAAAAGAGAATCAAAGAGGAACAAGAACAAGAAGAAAGGAGGAGATGACTGCTGGAGTTTTGAATGCTCCGCTGGTATTTTCATATAAATGTCAACTGCCATCAAACAAATTGTCCAGCATGTTCCATTAATTTGTCCAAATTTTTTATGCACCGTCAAATACTCGTAGATAGACATAGATTCTAGATTCTAGCATCTAAAAGCAAGAAGAAGGAAGAAGAAGAAATCATGTTTTTGCTCCTTGAATATTTCAAGTGATATGCATGTGAAGCTTCTGTTCTCTCTCTTCCCTTGTCTCTTGTCCACTATACATCTATACACCAAAGATAAAACCAACAACAAATTTTCTGCCTTTGGCTGCCACTCTTTCCGAACGCTGGAACTTGGAACTGGAGATCGACTCTGACTTGGACTCTGGTTCTTTGAGCTTGTCTATAGTGTCTAGTGTCTCATGTGATCTAATTCGGTCTTTTGATTGATGCTGGTTGAGATTCAAGATTCAAGAGTCAAGAGTATTCGTCTCCCTTTACCTCCCCTTGACCACATTTTGAGTTTTGAGTTCTCCTCCCTTTGATTTATGCATAGGACACAATACTCACAGTTTCAACTACATACATAATACACACAGATAAATAAATACCTATACTTCATTGAACATTCCAGTAGAAAGCTGTACTTAAATATTTAATATGTATGCGGTATGCGGAATGTAGAATGTGGAACCTTTGTCGTTCAAGACAAAGTTCTCAGATTCGGTTACAAATTTAAAGTCGGTTCAGGTACACTGAATTTTGAGTTCTGACTTCTGACTCCGACCTGAAACGACCATGATTTTCATCTTGTGGACAGTTTTAAAATAATAATGCGGCTAGAAAATTATTCATATTCTTGATATTGATATGTCCAATGTCGATTATCAATTATCAATTATCAATGAAACAATTTGACTGGAAGATTATGAAACAAAACCATGACTTGTTTTTACTAAAAACTAAGTACACCAATACCTCGAAATTTGAAATTCGAAATCCTTCAAGATTTTCGGTGAGACTGTTATAATTGGATTGCCCAAAAGTAAACACTAAACACTAAATCCTTAATACGCACACGTCGTTACTTTTTACTTTTTACATAACTATACTCGTTCGAATTTGAAATCTCTTGTTTTCCTATGCCACGGGACGAGAGATGAAACTAAAGTCCGTTTCATTGCGGCTTCAAAATCCTTTTTCCTTTTCCTTGTTTTCTACGGATATATGATGAAGCCCGTAGTGATTAGCAGCAGGTGACTTCTTAAAATGGGAATAAAATTTTGAACCAAACCAAACCAAACTAAAATGAAGTAGAGAACGGGAGAACGGGTGAGTACATAGATATATCGTCGCTATGACTAAAACAATATCCACATCTAGGATCTAAGAGCTCATAAGAGAAGAACTTTTCCGTGTTGTATTTTGTGTATTGTAGATTGTAGATGTCCAAGTAAAATCCAAGTGCAAGTGGAAGTTGGACGTTGAAATCTAGTCAAGTGCCAGAATATAATTTCTTAACACATATTCCATATTTTCCTCCTTTTTGAACTCTTCAAATACTTTACCCAGCATCCGACTTCCACCTTTGCTACAGTCTACAGTCGACAGTCTACAAATCTGAAGATGTTTTGAGGTTTGAGTTTTGAGTTTTTAAGCTTCACAATGACTCTGAACTAAGAGTATTTGTTATAACTAATACGTACAAGAGTTTTGTTGTATTGTATTTTTCTGTAGGAACTGCTACAGACAAAAGTACACATGTGTGTTCGCAGCTCATCTGCTACATCATACATCAGAGCTAAGCACATGAGTAAAAGCTACCTATGCTGTGATTTATACATGCCTGCGGTAAAGCCTTTTCCTCCGACATTCTGGTCATCCAATGCATACAAATTGGTTATAATTTGGCAAAATGTCCTCAGTTTGGAACAAAAGGAGGTGAAACAAACCAAACTGCTATGTAACTTCTCATCAGGGTTCTTTTTTCCCCACCTCTCTACCTTATGAAATGTCATTAAGGAATACCTCGTGTCTGAGGGAGGTCAGGGCACTAAAGACTAAAGACTAAAAAAAGGGTGAAACACTTGAATATCTTTTTATCTATATTGTACACCGTGCACTATGTAGGTACGTAGCTGAGGTATAACTAGGAAAATGTACATTTTGTGTCTATTACACAAAACTCAAAACTATAATCCATACAGATATTAGGACTGGACGAAAGTGATAAGTTGTGGAGAATCAAGAAGCAGGGAGCGCGAGTCTCGAGTTTCGAGTATAGGTTTTATTTTTCAAGTAAAACTACAATAAAGAAGAATAAAACAAACAATAAATAATGTATTGTATCTCGACCATCTTGACCATCGTTTTAGTGTTGTCCAAGATTAACAGAAAGAACAGCGAAGATACTCATTCTCATTTAAAGAACAAATACTAATTCATTTCAATTTTAAGTTATTACAGATAATCAAGAAACCAACTTCTGGATTTTTGTTTACATTTTGTAGTTTAATTTTTAAACTATTTCATCATTATTATGAGAATGGGAAATAAAAATATATTATACTATGTGTACTTTTATCTTTACCATTCAAGCCAGAATTGACAATTGTCAGGAATCACTCGAACGGAACAAAGATCGAGGACATCTATTAAAATGTTAATGTGTTTCAATTTTCAATATAAATTGATCAGTTTTCATGTACTTCTTTATTTTTTTGGGCAGGGTCACAAAATACATTGAAAACGCATGCTGTAGCCTGAGTAAATTGAGGCACAGAGATACAGATAAACGATAGAGGGAAAGAAAGAGATACAGATTTATTTTACAAAGTCATTCATTTAATTTTATTTCATTTCACATTTCATTCTACTTGACCTCTTGGCTTGTTCACATTTTAGATGGCTGGCAGGTCAAATGAAATTCATGTACCATACGAAATACGAAATAGGAATGATCTATGAACATTGAACATGTCTGCCGCTGGGAGGAGATGAAACTACAAGATTCATTTGGCAAACTTGGTGCAGGTACTTTATATGCGAGCATCCACATAATTTGCCTCTGATACTTGATACCATGATGTTCATTGTAAATTCGAATTCAAATTCTTAGTCCTAGTTGTAGTTGTGTTTTGCAGGGTATGCCCAAACTCGACATCTATAGTTGCTGTTGAAAATGTACTCGTATTCGTACTCATATTCCTAGTCATCATCGTGTAATCCTCACAAGGGAAAGCAAAATGTCAATTGGATCAGGCTGCATAATAAAATTTATAATGGTGGAGTGAGAAGGCTTAAAGAGGCACAGTTGAGAGTTTAAAGTCTAACGTCTAGAGTCTAGAATCTAGAGGCTGCACACTGCACACTACTCACTAGACATGGTACATTTTGTACATTATACATGCACAAGGAAAATCCTCGCTGATTTTTTATGGTTATAAAACCTCAGTCTTGTTCAAAACGGATGTATGGAAAATTAAAAGGGAGAGAGAAAAAAGCAACTTCAAAATTTTGGCCTCTGTTTAATACGTGGTTAAAGTTGAGCATAAAAATTCGTCACTGATCGTATAACACCACAAAACATCATTACGTAAAAAAATACATGTAAATGGAGACCACCAAAATATTTTCCTCTGGATATAGATAATAAATGTTTTTGATTTCCAATAGAGAATTTACACAATGCACAATACACAATGCATAATATTCAATACACAAGGAACGAGGAACGAGGAACAACGAACCATCTCACACCACACATCTCACCTCCAAGTCCCATAGTCGCAGAAAAGAAAAGGGCAAAGAAAGCATTGTTATTCAGCTGTGAGCTGTGAGGATGCAGGATGTGTTTACGTTCTTGGTTTTTACCTGTGTAAGTGATTGTGTGAATGCGTGTGTATGTGTGTGTTTATTACGAAACAGTCGAGATTTTCTTTGGTATGGTTTGGTTTGGCTTGGCTTGGAGTTTAAGAGAGTGAGAGAATCGGGACTCGAGACTGGGATGGCATGGGACGACTGGGAAATTTAACTACAATAAATAAAAAGTTTTGCCGCATTTGTGAAGGTGAGAGGGTCAAATTTATGAATGGAGTGGAAATAACGAGTCCATTGTCATGAGATTTCTCAACGAATCTAGAATCTAAAAGAAGACCAAGAAAATATGTGCAATGTACAATGTACAGGCTATCTGTATTCTGGATTCTGTTTCTCATTCTTTTGTAGATACACAAGAGTCCTTTGCCTTCTCTGTTCTGTATTCTGTATTCTGTATTGTACTTTTATCTCCATTCTCAACTATTATTACTACACTATCATGATCATGAGGCTCATTTAGTTATTTCTCATTTCTTCTTCTCTCTCTGCTTTTCCTCGTCCTGTACACTGTACACATATTATATGTTTCATAAGTACTAAGGGTGTATATGTGTATAGTGTAGTGTACAGAGAGTATGTAGAATGTAAACTTATGAGTATTTGTTGTACTGTCTGTGTCTAAATGAAATATGAGACTGTGTGGACCTCATCTTTTCTAGTTACTAGTACATTTTACTCTAAATCGCTTTGGCATTGCCGTGTAGGGTATTTCTACGTTGGATTGATTTCTATGTATTATGTATTATGTACACATTCATAATGTCCAATGTGCATTCTTTTCATTTTTTGTCGTTCTCCTTCTCCTGTTCTTTTATGTCCCGTTTTTACGTGGTCGTCTAAAGTCTAAAATCTAAAGTTTCCGATTGTCAATTGTCACCTGAAAAACTAAAACTGAACTAAACTAAAATAAAAATCTGTATTTTTCCCCGTTTACCTATCAAAGCATATGTACTAAGAGCTTAAGTAGCGAGTAGAACGTACAGAGGGCGGACAGAAGAAAAGTTTAAGAACGTACTACCTTGGGCCTTGGATCTTTGACCATCTCATGTTTTCTTCTAGTTGCTCTTTCGTCGGTCTTCATCCTCGTTTCTTGTCACAACACCCAACTGGACTCAAATTTCATTAGTAAATAGAACTGGCAACCGCAATGATCAAACATTTGTAGTTTATTCCCTCAAAACCAAGTTTGTTTCTTACTTTCTGGCCAAAACTCCATACTTCATCCACTACACGTTTATACTGCACTGTTATGAACATATGTAGACCGCTTTTCCAAACCCCTTAGATTTTGATGAAAAAATACGTCACTCAAGACTCATGAGACACTAAAATTGAGCAAAAACCCTCACATGCAAAAAAATACATGAGAAATTTATTTGTAATTCGGGGGATTTCATGCGATGACATTTCATAAAAATTGCATATGAAGATTGGCCGTCACTCGTACTTTGACCTTTTATCAAGTTTACTGAGTTTTCAATCGATCCAGTTAATTGTAGCAGATAAAAATTGCAGTACGAGATACAGAACAGTGCTTAGTAAAGATAATTTCAGCTGCACCAGGAATAATGTAGAATACACGTCAATCAAAAATCGAAAAATACTAATAATTTTTCTTTCATCGTGTTATGTTCTCCCACCTCGAATTTTTGAACGTGAGGTTTTTTTCTTTGTCTCTTGGCTGTAATTATTTGAAAGCATGCGCTGTACAGTTTGGTTACCATGGCGACCAAAAGGTACTTGAAAATTTGAAATCTGTGTCCAATCAACCCAATGACAGAGGAACTGATCTTAAAACCACCTTCTACTAGAAACATGAACATCCCAGTTAGTAACCAGTAGATGTAAATCTTGAAGCAAAAGTGAATGTTGGAGTCATCAGGTCTCAGGGGCTTGTAGCTGGCTGCTTGTTCTTCGATTTCATCCCATTTGAAATTCAAATATGCCTGAAACTTTCGAAATTTGTATGGGGTGGGGTAAAAACGACCCGAGACCCTCTTGACCACTACCCCCTTCGGAAGGGAGGGGGTCAATGGAAGGAATGTGAGACTCGGTTTAAAAACGATTGTTTACGACATGGGAAGTATACGGGACCCTTACACAAAATTTTAGTAAATCAAGGATGCATAACCTGGAGAGGCACACAGACAGGCAGACATGCAATGTAAATATTTTATTGTTTATTGTAATTTCTTTTTTCGTTCAAAAATGTACAAACATGAGAATACAATATTATATCTGTATATTGTGTACATTCAGTTAAAATATTGGTTAATTAAAAATGTAGTATGAAATTTAGCTATTTCTTAGGAATGATTATATGTGAAACTTCGAGTAGAAAGGGATGAATTGGTCCAATGCGCAGCATAGTGTTAAAGAATGTGCGATTGGAATGCAGAGCACATCGTTAACACTATGCTGCGCATTGGACCAATTCATCCCTTTCTACTCGAAGTTTCACATATAATTTTGTCCTACATTAAATTTTGATGCTATATGAAAAATGTATCATTAGATTTGGTGTTAAGTGTTTGGTTTTTTTTGGCTAATCTACAACTTGCGTCTCTTTTTGTTAATGTGGGCAGTAGAAGATGTCGAAGAATAAGATGGGCATTTGCTCTGCTCTTGCTCTGCCCTTGGCAATGTTCTGGCATCCAGGAGGAAAGTGTAGCTCTAGTTCTCCATCCATTTTGAGGCCTTGCACCCCGTTGTCATGGAGATCGTAATAGTTGTATACTTCCCCCCAATCCCGCACATGAGAGTTGGCTCTGCAATCGCAAACAAAAGGATTGGAATGTAATCGGACGTTCTTCAGTTCCATTTTTGTACCTGTCAACAGTTCAGGAATTTCATGGATCCATACCAGACGATTTCCTCTCAAATCCAACGCTTTTAATTTTGACAAGTGGTGAAAAGTGGTGAGAGCGATATTTTCTAATTTATTATTTCTCAGGAAAAGTTCTTCTAGATTTTCAAACCCTGTAAATTCTTCACCGTACAATCGAATTATATTGTTATTTTCCAAGTGCAATTGTTTGAGATTTGGAGGCGCGCGGATTTGGATTTGGGTTTTATATTCAAGAAAAATTCCAGAAGGAACAGTTGTCAGTTCACAATCATTCATCAACAAATTTTGAAGATCTTGCAGACTACTCCAGTTGAATCGGAATTCAAATTTGAGGTGATTTTGATTGAGCCAGGGATTTTCTCCAAAGTCCAAAATGGTGACCGCCCGTGGAATTTCAACGTCACCAAGTGAAAATTCAGGAACTGCAGAACAGTCAACTATATTTACACTCTGGTTCTGATTTTGATTGTGATGACAAAAACAATCCGAGGGACACTTTTCACTCACATTTCGAACTGAAGTGTCGTTGTTTAGAAAATGATACGGGCAGAGAAATTTGTGTAAGGGAAAATCTTTTAAGGGCACTGCAGAAAATTCCCCACGGGGTGGATTTTTAAAGTCGTTGTGATCCTTGGGCCAAATCCCATATTTATCAACCTCGTTGACGTCCGCAGTGAAATACTCGTGTTTGAGGTTGGGCACGTGACACATGATTTTATCTAGGTCGCAAATTTGCATGGAAAACTCTTCCACTTTTTCATTTCCAATTTTTCCTCCTTGGAATTCTTCATGTACATTTTGGTTCATTTTGAAAAGAGTAGATTCCGACTCATTTTTGTTAGACTGCTTTTGGTTTTGTTGTTTTTTAATCCACCCCATTGAACAGTTGCAGTTCCAGGGGTTTCCTTCCAGGTACAAGTTGAGTGTGTTTTTCTTTTGCTTTGATGGTTTTGATGATAATTTTAGCTCCTCTAGTGCATTTTTAAGGAATTGTGGATTCAACCCAGTCATTTGATTGTGTGTCAAGTCCAAAAGGGTCAAAAGGGGCAATTTTTCAAAAATTGGAAAGGCCTTTAACCTATTTGTCCTCAGGGAAAGTTGGAGGAGGCTGCCGGAAAACGGAGCAAAAGCTCTTGGATGAATTGAAGCCAATCCACAATTTTCAATGACAAGTCGACTTACATTCTGCATTTTGTTTAAGATATTGATCGAGTATTTAAAAAAAGACGGGCGTAGATGAAAATCCTTGTTGGATGAGAATTCTGCATTGCTTCCCGAGATTTGTGAACAGTTCAAGATGAGCTCCGTTATCACTTTTGCTTCTTTTTTATTCTCCTTTTCCTCTTGATTTTGATTTTGATTTGATTTTGTTTTTTTATGCTGCTCTAAAATTGACGGAGCGTCGTATGCGCGTTCAAAGGAGTTTTCAAACTGGTCCAAAGATGGAATTTGGCAGTACAAAGACAAAGACCGAGAGGATTGAACAATTGATTTTGATTTCTGGATTGAATTTGAACTTGTGCACAGCTTTAAATCTTCCGCACACTCATTTATAACTTTCCAGCTTTCAGTTTCTGGAGAGGCTGGTAAAAACTTACAAAAAGAAGCACTTGTCCCAATTGAGTTTTCGATTCTCCAGATTTTGGTTTTGGTTTGAACAAGGCGATTGAAACATCCGGTAGTCCATGAACAACAAGTGAATAAAATAACCAACAAGATGAAAAACCAAGACGGTTTTACGGGAAAATTAAAGTTCCACATGATGGACAATAGACAAACTTCCAAGTACAAGAAAAAGCAACTACAAAGGACAGACAGGTAGAAAATTAAATACTAAATTTTGTCCACTCTTTCTTTTCAGCTTGCAGTTTTCAAAAATAAAAATAAAAAAACAGGAAGGAAAAGAGATAAACTCAGGTAGAATTTCTAACAAGGTTTAATAACAACGGCCAAGTTGTATTTGGATTTGTGGAATTTCGCTTGGATTCTCGAGCCTCGAGCCTCGAGCATTTTCTAAAGGGTGTAAAAATAAATCTCTGTTTTGTCGAACAATAATAGCAATACAATAAGTACAGAGAAACAAGTGCATAGATAAAATAGCTGAGCTCTTCTGTCTGTAGGATATTTTGTTCCGTTTCTTTTGCCTTAATGGACAAACAACGGTAACGGTAAAAGACATTTTTCCTATACAAAACTGTTACCTTTTCCCTCTTTTACACCAGATCAGTTTTTCCAGTTTCAACTTCAGTTTGAATTTCAAATGGCCTTCAAAATACCCGCCCAACTGCTACTGTTTCCATAGCAACAACCATTCTTTGAATATTGTCAACTGTCGACTGCTCCACCGTTAAAACTCCTGGATTTTCAAATTCAAATAATTTCAATTACTCCCATTTTGATTTTGAAATTCCGCGCCAAGTTACGATTTTAGATTTTAGTGGGAATCCTTGGTTAAAATATCAAGGCTCGTCATGAGGACTACTACTCTTTCTACCGGACTTATTGTCCACAAGGACTGGAACAGCGCATCAATGAGTGGAGGAACTCTGAATTATATCAATATCATTATCAAGATCAATATCAAGATTAGATGTGTTTCCAAAAGCGTGTACAGGAAATGAGAGAAAGACAACAGGAGATGATAAAAGAGGCAGAAAAACCGGGTTATTCTGGATTTTTTGCATGAATAATGAATAATGAATAAAGATAGAACGGGGACGACTGTGTCTCATTTATTTAAGCAAATTTTAAATGAAATTTAAGGGTCTTTTTATTTAAATCATGACAATTTTACATAAAAAAAGTTAAAACTTTAGTTAATTTCCAGCCAATTGAGGTTGGAACAAAAACATACTTCCATTCACCATTTGCACCAAAATCTGGAATAAAAGTAGAAATTATTTTGATTCTTTCGACTTTTATTTGGCACGTCATATAAAAATTCAAAAAATATATAAAAAATCTATTAGACTTACCGTGGGAAGAAGTTGTGAACAAATTTGAAAAACATTTGCCGGTTCCAGAGTCCAAGCGAAACTGAATGAAAAACTGTGTGCTTTGTCCACCTGTAAAATGTAAAAGGTTTTGAGTTTTGAGTTTGGAGTACACAAAAATAATAATAATAATAAGTGTTTTCTTTTAGAGGCAAATTTAGCACTTTTGAATTTATGAACGACGATTTTTGAAGCTTTTAAATTGTTTCATTCTTTTGATTATTCTTTTGACTTACGTGAAAAATCACGTGCTCAAAGTCAGCACTTGATTTCCCGCTCGAAAAAATTTGAGAATTTATTTGAATGATCAATGTTTGATTCTGTAGTTCTGTTCCACACAAATTTGCCTAAAATTTTCAAAAAATGAAAGAAAATGTTGTTTAGTTTGATTTGATTTTTTGGTAAATTTTGAAAATTTTGAAAACTTTTCGGTTACCAAATTTTTGCAGGATTCACCGAAGCAAACCAGAAGAACCAAACCCAAGGTACAATAACAAGTGATAAAAAATACATAAGCACGCCAGAAGTTGAAGCCCGGTTGACTCAACATGGAAAAGAAATCGACTGTGCTCAATGTAGAAACTAAAATGATCATTTCCACGGTGGAAATTCCCAGCACCTTTTCCAATTCATTAAAAGCCTCACGAATCCTCACAAATGTTTTAAAGTGACCTCTAATTTCCCTTGAACTTTCTGAAATTTCCATGATATCGACATCCCTTTCAACATGAGTTTTCAATTTCGCTGCGACAAGAGGATTTGGCGTCACCAGGAATTTTTCCCATGATTTTACGACCGTGTAGAAACTGTGCATGAAATTTAAAATGAGAATCACAGGAACGACGATGGGATTGCCCATACTTGTCAGCACATAAACTTGTTGAACAATCGTCACGAGGAACAAGGACCACGTTTGATCTGGGCTGATCAAACTGTAGTTAACGCCGGCTTGTCCGACAAAATGAAGAGCGCCAAAACATTTACCACCAACATCAAAGTTATGAAGCAGATCAAAATGGTGCAGTAGAATAAAAAGAGAACCCATTTTTCACGTCCCTTGTAAAAGGCCCAAATCATATCTCTACTTTTATGTTCCGCCATTTTATTTCCCGCCATTTTCATTGATGAGAGGCTCCAAATTTTTTTTAATAGCCTGACCATTTTCCGAGTCTTCCAGATGGAACTTGTGCGAAAGAAAATGTCGCAGAATGAAGTGCAGCAGACCAAAATGCCATTTGGAATTTTCATGGAAAGTGCAGGAGATGTTTCAAACAATTTACTAGTGTAAAGATAGTCCAGATTTAATGATAAATTTATCAGGCTGAGAACTATGGAGAAAAGTGTCCATTTACTCGTCCAGGAAAAGTTTTCTGGTTTTCGATTTGGATTTCTCACAGGAAAGAAACCAAACAGCCACAATGCTTTGAGAATTCTTTGGGTGAATTTGGTCAAAGGACCCGTCCGGATTTTGGGCTAAATCGGGTGGTCTAAATCTGATCATGCCGAAAGATGCGCATTTATGAGAGGAATTGAATGGTATAGGTCATTAGTCCGAATTTCTTAAGCCAGCCCCGAAATCGGGGGTTTTCGGTTTTCCCCGATTTTGTTTCGGAATTTGCATGAAATTTTTAATAGTGACAAAGCCGTGAACCACCATTTTTTTCGGTTAAAATGAGCCCACGCACATCAAAATCGGTTGAAAAATGAGGAAACGGTATTAAGTTTTGTGATCACGCGATTGACAATACT
>JAQGBH010006832.1:0-11866 GCA_034698265.1 Sminthurinus aureus
ACTAACAAAATGTTGTTGGTCTCGAGGATGGCACTTTTATGGTTTGGCTGTTCTAATTAAAAACATTGTAATTTTATGTGAATTTAAAATTAGCCAATTCCTTTTAATTTTGATTGTGGTCATGTGACTGCTAAAAATGATTCTCTCGACCTCCTGAGTCTTAGTTTAAGGGAAATTGGTATTATTTCAATTCTACCAGCCACCCACGGTGAAAAGGGTTTCCGCAACTTTAAAATATTCGTTGGTAATTCAGAAAAATAACATTGGTTGCCCATGGCAACACCACAACAACCAATACGTTTGTTTAATAAATTTAAGACAATCTTATGACATTGCTTTAAAATGTGAAGAAATGGTTGAAGCCGTAACTAAAGGCATTTGTGATTTTTTTCACATTACTTGTATATTTTTATATTTTGTGTCTTACATTAAAATTCAGGCTTTACTTTGACATTTTGAATATCCTCCTCAAATTGTTTTGCATGCATACTGCTTATTTTATTATTTTATAGCTCATTCACATCAGAAGACTTGAGTCTCGAGTCTCGAGATTTCTTCAGTTTTTCTTCTTTTGCAGTTGCCATTGAGTGAGAGTGAGAGTGAGAGTGAGGGAATGTGCTGAGTGCTGAGGAGGATGGAGAATCCAGGTTCGGCGTGTGGATTTTAGTTGGGCTCTAAAACCAGGTAAAGTACATGATAAAGGAAGCTGAACCCCTTGAACCTCATCTCGTCTCCTGACAAAGGAGACAACTCTCGAACAATGTCCCACCTACATGTACTCTTCAGCTCCAAATTCAATATTCACTCTATGTACTCAGAGCAGGAGACAGGAGAGAGCAGATAAAACAGGAGGCAGGAGATGATAAAAGAAGAAGCACTTGAGCCTCCATTCTCTTCCAAATTGTAATACATTGTACAGTGTACAGTCTCCATGTTTATGTCCTATTAATATGCGAATATGCATTTCCAACAACTCCCTTCGCCCACATTCCTCCTCATCTGCTGTCGCACTAGACTTGCTTTTAATGAGATATAAACTAAACAAGAATGAGAATGGAGGGAATTGGATGCAGAGACAAAGAGAGAAAGAGAGAAAGATAGAAAGGGAGATGCTTGATCCTGTGATCAAGGTAAAAGTGGGAGGAAATTAAACAAAGGAAAAATCGAGTCAGTAAATTGTCTGCGTCTATCCAGAATACAGAAACAGTTGCTGGAAACAAACATATTTAGATTTAAGACACGTCTACGCCCAAAAAAATATGTAAGAGCAGAAAGGCAAGTTGAAAGTAAAAAATAAAGTGGGAATTTAGCGTAGTGTGTAAGTTCTGGGCGGTGGCTGTGGCTGTAGACTGTAGACTGTAGAGTGTAGAGTGTAGAGCCGCTCCAGGAAATTGGAGATGAAAAAGAGGTAAAACGGAAGGGAGTTGAAGGGCTGACTGGATAAAAAGTAAATAGAGGAAAGCTGAGGAAGACGAAGGAAGAATGATTAAGTGAGTGTCTAAATTCTGAAGAGGAGTTGTGATTAAATTAATTTGGTCCAAGAATTATGGAGTTATGGAATTTTGCGGCGTTGGAAATTGTGAAGGAGGCTGCATTTAAAATGGATGAGACAGGGACTGGTTCAGTAGTGGAAACATGCACTATCCGTAATTGGTGGTCTATGGCCAATCTGGCTAGAAATTCTACAGTAAAAACTCACGGCTCCATTCCATTTCTTTTCTTTACGTCTGTGGCTCATGCATAAATGAATTTGTTTACACTGTACTCTGTACTCTGTACTCTGGGCATTTTGTGTGGACTTGTCGCTCTTTGAATATATTGCACATGTTGGAGTAGTGCAGAAAAAGAAGTTTCCGCGTGGAGGTTGAGGGGAACTCGAAACTGGAAAGTCAGATGTCGGATGGATGAAATGTGGGACTATTTCTAGATTGGAAAAGAGGAGCTAAAACAGTTTGAATGAATCCGTCATCTCCCAATTTCCGTCAACTGTCAACTGTTACAACTCACTCGTCAGTCGGTGAATTTGGATTTGGAGGGAGAGGTTTGTGGATGAGGGAGAAAGTGAAGACGATTCCTGGTGAAAGGAGTTGGGTGGTGTGGTGTGGTGTGGTGGGAAACGGGAAAGAGAGATGAAAGAGAGGAGACAGTGATTGTTGTCAAGAGGAGTGTTGTCTATTATTCCACCTACATCCAGAAACATGTAAAGAAAGTGTAAATTGTAAAGTGTACACAGGCCATTCGGCTTTATGACTATTCATCCTGCCTCATTTCCACACAACCACATCACCAAACAGACTTCTCTCCTCGTCTTTTTCTCGTCTCTTTCCCTCGGCCTCATGACAGTTAACAAAGTTACCGGAAACATCTTGCAACTTGCTCCTGCATCAAGAATCAAGACGCTTTCCTCTCCTCCTTTTTATACATCACTCCTCTCTTTTGTGTTTCCGTTTTCCCCTTTTCATTTTTTCATTTTTTCATTTAGTTGCGACACATCAAGTCAACTTGTCTATTTCAGATTCCGACAGCTTCTCATAGCCATTTCACTCCCTCCCTCCTCACTCCTCCTTGACAAGACATTCTACAATCTTTTCATCCGTCTCACTCACCATTTCACCTGCGTAACCCACAACCCACAATTCGCATTCAAAACTCCGCACTCTGCGCTCAACCTCATCCTCCAAAAATACTGAATGTACAGCTCTTTGCACTCAGTCACAGTTTCATCGCCCTTCAAGCCCTATCAAAATCATTGCAGGCACAAGACAAAGACAAATAAAATGAAACCGTGTGAGACAGAAAAGAGAGTTGGAAATTTAAATAGAACCTGCAATGGAACTTTTGACTATAACAATTGTCATTTGTTACCAGTACCTTGCATTTTGCTCCAGTTGTTTCATTTTTAGCAGCATTTTTCTGGAGGCAACTCTGATTACAAAAGTTTGAGAACTAAAAGTTGATTGAATGGGAAATTTGATGAGAGTGCGTTTATTCCGAGTGTCAACTGCTCATCAACATTCTGCATGAATAATAATAATAATATCTGTGGAGCTTGAAGAATGCAAACTGCAGAAAGCTTTTGTGAGATTTTAGGTTTTATAAATTCTGTTGGTTTCCGTAGTGGGAATTTTGGTGATATGTAATTTTAAGTGGAGGTATATTTGGTATTTGGAATGTGGACGTGGCTTGTGTGGATGGAGCGACAGAGAAGTTGGATATTATTGATTGGTCATCAACATTGGAGTTGGAAATGAATGAATAAAGGATAATGGATCGCAGAGTAAGAGTAAGAGTAGCATTTGGGCAGGAACAGGAATCCAGGGCGCATTTTACTGATGGAGAAGGGAAGCTCTGGCTTTAGCATGAGCACTTTCACAAGGAGGACGCTCCAAAACTTGTGTAACTTGTCTTTTTTCTTCCAGTTTGTTACATTCACCTTTACGTCTTTTTGTCCTTTTGTGAGAAAAAGGTGAGTTGGAGTTGGAGCTGGAGCTTTCATGTGGCGAATTGAATAAGTTGTGTATGAAAGCGGGGAAATGGGGAAGAGAAAGAAAGAAAGAAAGAAGAGAATAAATAATGCAAAGGTTGGAAAGAGTTGGGCTGAAGGGGTACGCTGTAGATTGGATGGATGGAAGGACGGCTGCCACTACGTTTCTCTTCTTTTCTTGTTCCTCTGCTACTCCAACTACATTCATTATTACTAGCCCTCAATCTTCCTACTGTCGTCTGTCAACCCACAAACTTATCACGGAAAAAACTCTGTATTTCCAGAACTGGGACAGAAATCATGCTTGTGTGTCGAGTGTGGAGTTTTGTGAATTGTGCTGGGTGTTCTGTGTTGGGTCGCAAGTCACAAGTCACAACTGGATGAATGTATAGACATGACATAAATGTGGGTATCCTTGGCTACCAAACTAAAACAGGAAACCCGGGCAACCCAGACATCCAGACATGTTGACCTTTCTCTCCCACTTTTTTCCTCCTTTTGCTCTCTTATTCATATAATGATATCTAAATAAAGAACTCCAAACTATCAACACTCACACTCAGCTGTTTCTGGAAGGAGCTCTCAACTAAATCCAAGAATTTACACCTTGTTTACACCTTTTCCTGCTCTTCTGCATCTCGGCCTTGTCCTGTGGATCTCTGATTTGATGCTTTGTCTCTGCCTTCCTAAAACGGAATAATCTTTCCCTACTTACAGTTGTTTTCATGTCTCAATATATTTATTCTACATTTGTTTCCCTTCTCTTCAGTTGTCATGCCAATGAGCTAGTTACTAGTGGCAAACTCGTGGGTGGATTACCAAAGGAACGTCAAGGGCGGAGAAGGAAAATAACAAGTTGTGGGAAATGAGAGAGAATGGGAGAAAGGTGCAGTTGCTCAGGAGAGAAACGGATATTGAAGATTCCGCACAGCAACATGGAAAATATGTGAAACTTGGATACTTCTTTTTCCGTTTCTGTAAGCGTATGTGCAATGTGCATACAGTGGGATCAGAAACTATTGGATGGAGCAGAACGAAGAGACGGTATCCATGGATCCATGGACACGTGACTAGTGACTAGTGACTACCAATGAGGAAATCTAGTACTTTTTTCAGAAAATACCATCAACAGAGATAAAAATATCAAAATACAGGTCAATATATTGACGCGTGCATTGATTAACATGGAGCTGGAATATTCATGATTTCAAGGGAGTGATGGTACAAAAAATGAGGATCAACTTTCTGGATTATCCTGCTGACTCTTGACTCTTGACTGTTGACTGACAAGACTCAAGGCTTGAGAATTATGAGACCAACCTTCACAATCCAATTTCTACTCCTCTACTCTTGAAAGGAACAAATCACGTACTTTCAATTGAAAACATGAGTGCAAATCAGGAGTTTTAATGTTATAAGAGCTGGACATTTCCAATTTCCATGAAAACTCAACCAGATTTTCAGTTTTGCGATCCTCTTGAATGTTTTAGTCAGAAACAGTGTTGACTGTGGACTGTGGACTGTGTACAAAGTTGATGCTAAATATGGATGAGTGAGAAACATCAAGTAAAGGAATAAATATATAAATAAATGAATAGCATCAGACTTTTGGAGTTGTCTGGAATTCCGAGGTTTTTGGTTTTTGGTCTAGTCCATTTTCATTAGCTTTTGTTTCTACCTCTCAACTCTCAACTCGAGCAAGTCAGGGTGATAAAACAGGGAAATTGGGAACGAGTAAAAATATGCGTTGCGGTATCTATGGAAGGGAATAAAAAGTAGAGAGTGGAAGAGAGAGAGAGAGAACAAATCAATAGGATAGTTGCTTTTGGATTCCTCCCAGCCATTAGATGTCTACAAAACATTACATTAAAACTCCTTACACGCAACTTGCACAATCCTTTCCCTCTGCGAATGAGCAATGAATCCTGATGCTAATGCGATTGCTACTCCCAATAACACAACCATATTCAATATTCAATATTCAATCCACTGCCGGTAAAAACAACAACATGTATTCTACATTCTATATAGACGATTCACGTACAAATGGTATTTTTGAAGTCTGCATTCCCTATGCCTTCCCACTGCTATCTATCAAATATCACTTAGAACGACTCAACAAGGCTTTTGCTATTTGCATCCGGGTCTACTATTTTTCTATCTTCTATCTGTAATATTTTCTCCGTTGACGAATAAACAAAACCGTGGGCTTCAATGTAATTATGCTCCAATATCCGATAGATAAATTCATTAATAATGGTGTAAATTTGGAAATCTTGGTTTTATTTTGCTTCTGTGTTGGAGTGGGAGAGTGAGAAATAAAATAGGAAATATTAGAAAATGTTAGAAAAGGGGACAAAAATAGCCGAGTGGTGGCTGAAAGTTGTCTGTTACACCTTGTAAATGCGTTTTAAGTTGGTGCTCGGAGAAAGGAGATACATGAGTTTATTTTGTGTCGGGGATGCCGTGCAAATGCGGGTTCATGCAATATTCCATATTCCATGTCCTTCATCCTTGATGGATGTCAACCAACTTGGAGGCTCATCAGCCAAACCAAACCAAACCAATAGTCGACCAGCTCCGTCCTTTCCAGTCTCCTCTGCACTACCAAATTCCAGATTCAGCCACTCATTCCTTCATTACATTCCCAATTGTGTCTGCGGTTTGCATGTAACGTCTAACGTCCGCCTCTTTATTCCATGTTCCCTCTACACTCTACAGTCTACACTCTACACAATTTTCCTTTTCCTTTATACCTTTTTATGCTCTTATTGATAGCCTATTTAGTGTCCGCTATCATTGCATTTCTAAAAATTGTCCATCATTATCTACCTCCCACTATTATTATCCTAAACGAATCATTCTCAAAAAAAACACTTGATTCAAATTTCAAAACTACGTCTTACTTTTCATTTTGTCGTGTGACGTAAAGTCATTCGTTTTATGTGTTTGTCATTCCTGTGCGTGTTTCGTGTCTACTTTTTAGTTCCGAGTTCCGAGTTTGGAGGAATCCTCCATTTTCGAGCATGCTTAAAGAGCACTCACAAAATTCGTAGTAGACAGCAACTTAAGTCTTTGCATCAAATATCAATAATAAAAAACTAGACAAGTAATTTGAGTATTTTGAGTTATGAATTATGATTCAGGTCAAGTATCCATTTTAATAGACTCTGATTAAAATGCAAGAGAGAGGCAAAGCATGACATTGAAATGATTCAAACTCATTCTGTCAATAAAATGTTTCAAGTTTTATGGCAAGATGAGGGATGGCGATTCAAGATTCAAGTTCAAATGTTATTGAGCTTGCTCCAAAACACGTGTATTGTCCTTTTCATGAGTATTTACTTTGCATAATTGTTGAACATAACAATGGCATTTTAATTATTCTATCTTGTATTTGATCTTGGGAACAATTTCACTGATGGGAAAGTTGTTGGATGTCTAAAAACATGTGTAATGATTGTCTTGCTGTCTCACTCACAGATCAAACTGCTTCATATTTTACATTTTATTAATTTTGATAATATTCATACTTTTAATAGTTTCGTGATAGTTTAAAAGTTTTGTGGAGCGTTTGAGCAAAGGTATTGAAAATGAATGAGGCAGATACTGTTATTTTTCTAAAATTACGTAATATCCTCAGAACTACGAGACTTGAATTTCAAAATTTCTATGTTGAATATTCTGACTGTACAATGTACAATGTACAGTGTACATTGTACATGTCACGAGCGGGATAGAGCACAAGTCATGTCATGTCACGAGATGAGATGAGATGACATTTGATGGGAAACTAATTAGACAACTCAGCATGAGTTGATGTCAAAGTAAGTTGATGTCTCCAACTTACTTTCTCCGGCGATTCCTTCTGCCCTGTCTCTTTTTTATGCGAATGATAAACTTGGTTAGTTTGGAACTGAGACATGTTTATTTTTTGCAATTGACGGTATCCATAATATATTGTACTTGTTGTCTATGACTACCAAAATGACATGTGTCAGCATCATATTCACGCTGTTTACCATTTACGATTTAAACGGACCCCCTCCCCGGTCCTCACTGACTTGTGTGACTTTTGTATGCAATTTCCATCATACAAGCAATTTTAAATTGTACTAGTCCTTTCATGTGTCACTTATTGAACCATAGAAACCATGATTCAAACTCCAATCTAAAAGTCGTCCTTTTGTAGAATGTAAATTCAAAAGGTTTTTCACTTACGCTCAACCTTTACTCGATTTCCGTTTTATATTTCAGATTTCAGAAGAATATGATGTGTAATGTGTGTTGTGTGTTTTATTGATGTAGAAAGCAGCATGAGCCTCCTGACGCATATGAACCGTGCTGATTATGAAAACTCATGAAATTAAAATCTTTTGAGAGGATTAACTGCTCCAAATTTATGAAGCTGTCACAAAATATTGGAAGATTCTCTTTGAACTTTGACATATGCTAAAACGATTGGATAGAGTATTAAGGGATAAATGTATGTTTCAATATCTGTCTATTTTTGCGGTGGATAATGCAAGTTGGTATATTGATAGATAGATACTTTAGATATGCATATCCCTGTATTTTACGTTTTGCCGTTCTTAAGTATGCATAATAATATCAACTCATAATAATCCGCAATAAATTTATGAAAAAAAAACAGCCCAACATGAAGTCCGTGGGACTATTTTTACGAAAAAAAGGCCGTTTCAGCCAAAACACCCCCGACGTAACTTCTATGTGGAGAACATGTTTTTAGAAGTAGGAAGTAGATACACCGGGCATATATTAACTACAGGAAAAGTAATAGTCAAATAAGGACAAATGGTAAATACAACTTGTTTTTGTTTCTGCGGTTGGCAGGTCAGATTAGAGATAGATATTGTGCATAATGTGTATATTATATACATCATAACATTACATGTACACATGGAAACCATTAGCATTTTAATTAATGAATTTTAAAATACCACTTTGTAAATGAAAATATAGTATAAAATAAAGTACAAAGTTGGGACGGTGTGAGCTTTTGACAGTGAAGTGTAGACGGGACATTAATTAATTATGATGACAGACAAGACAGCAGAGTCATACTTTTATGTTCTATATCAACAATCAACAAAGTTCAAACTTTGTTCCATTGCGTATAGTCCTCATATCATAATATTATATTATTTATCTATGTTTAATATACGGATACACACAAACAGAATCGTGAATCACTATTCACTATACATGCATACTCATTTACAGTTTGATGTTTAGTCGTATATTATTATGGTTTTTCACTAGTTTTGAGAATGTCAGGATTAATTTAAATGAGTCGTCTTAACTCTTGACATCCCCAGAGAAATAAACAAACCACCATGTTTTTATCCTACCTTGTGTATTTTTCTGTCTCTTTTCACTCTTAACTTTGTACTTACGAATCTTTTAGGTTTTTACGCCTTTAAATAAATAAACAAAAATATACTTAATGAGTCCACTTTGGAACTAGACAAAACAGAACAAAATGAAACAAAATCTCATGTGACA
Source organism: Sminthurinus aureus (assembly GCA_034698265.1). Classification (NCBI taxonomy): domain Eukaryota; kingdom Metazoa; phylum Arthropoda; class Collembola; order Symphypleona; family Katiannidae; genus Sminthurinus; species Sminthurinus aureus. The sequence continues at coordinate 9,011 of JAQGBH010006832.1, forward strand.
AGAACAATTCTGTGCCAAATCCTATTAAATAACTGCCGAATTTTCACTTGGGTTTAGACAAATCTCTTCTTGTTTCTCAATAATCACAGTGAAACTGCATATCATTAAAAATTATATTTCAAGCTTTCTCCTCCTCAAAACTTTCTCCGTGTTGTGCTATAATTCTTTGTTTACCTTTTCTTCACACATTGACACATCAAAATATTGTGATTTTATACTAAATTCCGTATTATATAAATTTTGAACTTACCAAAATTTCCTTCAGTATTTAAAGACCACTTTCGATTTAATGTTAATTCCCTTTCATTTAATCTTATACAGTGAATATATTATTGTAATGTTGTTTTTTTAATTCAACTCCTTACTTATTTCCTTGTACATGCAAGTGAATTCCGTGTGTAGATGTCCTGTGTCCAAAACGCGAATATCAAAGGGAAAAAAAAAACGTTTTCACTCGCAGAGCATAAACATAAAGAGCAATTAGTTTTAGAGTTTAATTAAAACGAAACCCATCATGTCATTAAGTGAAGGCTCAAAAAAGGACGACTTGACTGTGTTGTCAGCCACAAGACAAAAGAAAAGTGTAGGGGAAATCGCTAAAAAGGATAAAAAACAATCGGTAAAACGTGTCATAACTCGTCAGTTTGTACTTCATCCTAAAGAAATCGAATGGTAAAAGAATATTTTATTAATATACTTCATAAAGTAGGTCATCATCATAATCTCTTTTACATGAAATTTGGAAATATGATGTAATTAGTCATTACTTTTACGTTTTACGGATCATTATTTAAATGTTATAAATAATCATTAACTGTTTCAGGCCATTACTGAGTGATGAGAAGAATTTGGAGTTACTTCAAACTTTTGCAGAGTAACAATACAATTTTATTAGCAATTTTATAATACAGCTATAATATTATTGAAACACTATAATATATATGCACTGTGTGATGTACAAAATATTATGCCATATTTATTTTTGTTTTTTTTAGATGTATGAAACTCTTAAAAGCACCAATCAGTAAAGTAAGTTTGAAAGAAATCCGATTAGTACCAAAAGATGAGAGGAAGAATTTTAGAGCTAAGCATAAATTAGAAGAAGCAAATAGGCTTGGATTGGACGTTACTCTTCATAGTAAACTACGGTATGTTGTGATTAAAAAAACTACATGTTTAAACGTTGATATTATATTATACAAAAGCAAGTTTTAGATGACAAAGTTTTTCTCTATATTCTGTTTCTTTTGCCCTTCAAAAAAAACAGGTGCAGTTTATCTATAGGAGTTAATTGTGTTTCAAAATCCTTAGAATTGGATAAATTAAGTGCTGTCCTGATTGATCCAGATGTAAATCCACAAATTATAACAAAATTACTCGTACCTATAGCTCTTGCAAAGTCTGTCCCAGTATTAGCAATTAAGGGTCTAGAATCTACTATGAAAACATCAGCAAATATTAAATGTATAGCTTTGGGATTTAAGGTATATATATTTCTTTGATTTATTTCAGTAACTTTTATATGGATTAAATTTTTCTGTGTAATTAAAAGTTTATGACAACCATTTTATATTATTGAATTTTTAAAAAGCAATCACAAATATATAATTAATTCCATGAAATCTCGTCTTTTTTTCTGAATTCTAACCATAGAAAAACTGCCAAGAAGAAGAATTGTCACATTTTAATAGTCTACTCAAATCTATCGTCACATATTATGAGGACTATAGGATGTTGAAAAATCAAGTTTCGTCGTCATCAGCAGCAGCAACATCACATTCTAATGAAACACCTTCAAGATCTTCAGCGTACAAACCAGCAAAAATTAGAAAAGTAGTCAGATAATAATAATGATTATTATAATACGTGCTGTAGTATATTATATTTTAAGTACATAGTTTTGTTTACATTATGATATGGTAGTTTTTGATGATATTTTTGATAGCAAAAATACAAAAAAGTAGGATGCGTGATGTTATATATATATGTAAAGCGTATAATATATTTATATGGTTAATCGATGAAGTGCCTATTAAACATGATTATATATATTAGCAAGTCCTTTTTAATTTTTTAAATATACTATTGTAAATCATAAGTAAATATATATGATTGTTACATTATGAATATTTTTTTGTTATTTTGTCTTTAGCATTTAAAAAGATATGGACGTAAGTTCTGAACTCGAAATTTACAATATTATGTATTAGAACTCGACACAGTTAGATAGTAGCAATTTAAAGTAACTTGAACTTGTAACAGTACAAAGTCATGCAAAACAAGACAACGTATTTTAAAAGAACATCACATATTGGTCTATATACAGTGATGTAGGATGGAACAAAAACTTAATATGAATTGTATAATAGTAATAAATTGTATTTTGTGTATTCTTCTGACCTGAATGCGTAAAAAGGAAGTTGTTTTATATATGCACACATATTATTATGGTTAATACATAAAGAGAATTTACATTTGAGTAAAATTATAAAAGAGAATTTAAATAATATATAATATAATATATTGATAAAATATTTATTCCTACATTTCCTATCATTATGATTATGCTTATGATTGGTATTTATTGCAATGAGCAATGTGAGAATTTTTAGCCATAATGTTGGAAGAGCTATACATCGTAGGAAACCACAAATTGAAAACTGTCTCCGATGAGGTTAAATGTTCTTGATTTGTTTAAGGTACATAATTAACTATGGTAAATAGAGTATTTGTGTCATATGAACCTGATTGTTCATGCTGTATTATTATGCATGCTTAAGCACGGCAAAATGTAAAATACTGGGATATGCATAATATCTAAAGCAAGTATCTATCAATAATATTCACTATGTATGC
>JAQGBH010006833.1:0-11865 GCA_034698265.1 Sminthurinus aureus
CCATAAGAATAACATGGTCTCGTCAGGTTTCCATTGGCAATGTCCCGACCTTATACAGAAACTTCTATACGGCCTTGCTCTGTACTCAGTACCAGTAAACAATAACGGACGAGCTTATAATAAGTGAACTTCATCACTTGACAATTTCAGAGAAGTCGCTATTGAATAAATGAATGAATATCCGCTCATTTCCTGGAAATTCCGGTAGTTTAAAGAGTGCAATGTATTCTGTATTCTGTATGAGGTACAATATCTGTACATATGTATCAGCCGGCACAAAATCCAGTGTACGTTATACAAGATTGAAAGATGCAAAAATGATCAGAAATGGAAAGTCAAATGTCAAAAGGATCCGTCCGCTGTAAAAACCATCAACTCATCCTAATTGCATCAAGATCAAATTTTGCTACTTATCTACTCTAACCTAGAGATAAGAATACTTGGCACATTGTACATTGTTAAGGGTACATGCTCGGACTGGCTATCGGAAATCGGAGTAAATTCAAAATTCATTCATCCATTCAAACATAATAACTGGATTTTGAACCAATAAAGAAAACGGTGTAGGTTTGTGGGAAAAGAGAGTCTCGATGTACAATGTCCAATCCTTATACAATACAATACAAAAAATTATAAGGAATACACAGCTATAAACAATGAGAGAGAGAAACGTTGCAGTTTTCAGAACTGAAAATCAAAAACCCAAATCCCTTCCCCTATCAAAGAGAATGCACATATATTATGTAGAAATCGACATGTAACAAATATGTAACAAATTAATCAAAAAAATAAGTGAATGGGATCCAAATATTCAATGTAATCCATCCATAATTTTAGTGTGAGAATGTATTATAATACTAATAATTTATTGCGTAAATAGTAGATAGCGAATAGAAACTCAGTGTAGGAGAAAATTATTAGTTATCTTTCAAGATGTGTATATAATATACTGTATATCTAGACACATATATCTAGTATATATCTGTCCTTGTAGAATTTTTATTTCTGTCGTGGTTAGTTAATGTTTAATATGCTTTGAGTTTTGAGTTTTAAAACAAACACATGACATTATTGATTTGTCAGAATTCATGTGCCAAATTAGTTTGAACCATGTTTTGTAGGTAAAAAACAGTACTGAATTAAATTAAACGGTAAAAAACAAATGTGTCAAAAATCAAAATATTGAGTATTTTTGAAAGACTTGAGTTCAATTTACAAGGTTGTGAAACATATGTTGAGTATAATATTATGTATACCATTTTAGTATAATCTATAAAAAAAATCATGTTATTAGTATTTATATCAATACATTGACAACTGACAGGGCTAAGAATAAAAATAAAATAGGAAGCGTGTACAACAAAATAAAGAATAAATTTTAGCATCCTATTTTGATAAATAAGTTGAGAGTGGACAGAGTAAGATGAATCAAATCAAACTTAAAAATAGATACATGGCTTTAAACCTTTAAATGTGTTGTAGAATAAATAATGTCATTCCATGTAAATATCTATCACATAATACATAATACATTAATACTAACAAAATGTAGTATAGAACTTTTATGTAGACAATTAAAATAATAATAAAATAATCATATGTACTATCAAAATACTCGTTCCAGGGTGATGAAGAAACAGTGCTCAAATAAATATGTAAAAGTAGACATTTTATACGGAGATTTGTCATCATTATTGACTTTGTACTGGTTTAAGTAGTCTGTTAGAAAACGTGATTGGTGATTAGAAATGAACACATACAATATCTAGCAAGTTATAATTCAAGAGTCAAGATTAAAAATATGTAGGTTTTCCTAAATTTTTTTCATTTAATGTTTAATATCAAATATCAAGAATACACAAAACTAAATTAAAGTTTCAACGCGGCGTCTCATTTTCTATCTGTTGGCTCTCTTAGTTATAATTTACAAAACTGAAAACAATACAAGTTATATATATTATGTTATATTTTTTAGCGATCAAGATTTATACGTCGTTATCTTACTCTTATATAGTTTGATTACTCACATGAATCAAAACAAAAAGCTAACGAATTTTTCAATGTTAACGGATTTCGGTAATTCTACACCGGGTTCATCAATGTCATGTTTGTATACATGTCTTAATGTTTAATGTAAGTATAAACACAAGATAAACTTACGTAGAAAGAAAACTTGAGACAAAACTAGGTATGACAGAGATGTCATATAGACCTCTTGAAATTCAAGAGTCTTGAATGGCTGCTTCATATATGCTCTTTTATCTTTTACAATAATAATATATATGTAATGTATAAAACTAACTGTGCTTCAAGCTGTGTGTATATATGATTACATGTATTACTAATTATCATGTATGTATGCTGTATGCATTGAAGACAGTAAAGGGTATAGTGTAATAATATATTATAGGTCTTAGGTCTGTATGTATAATGTATATAATATTACTTACGTTATTGATTTTATCATGATGTATATCCTTGCATCATTTACTCAGTACATTCCAATAAACTTCCATGTCTTATGATAATGGCAGTGGTGTGAAAAAAGACCACTACTTGTAGACTCCTAGTCAGTAGTATTAATGTATTAGTAATTAGTAATGTACTTGTTAAAAGGTAAAAGCTGTATAATATATATCTAAATGTATTGTATAGTAAAAAATAATTTAAAGTTTAATCAAGTTAATATAATAATAGAGTAAGAGATTTATATGTTCTAATATTTTCTGTTTGTATCTATGTGGAGATTTTAGATTATCGATTATATCTAAGATTTAGTAATATACATGTATATGTAAATACATGCTTTTGTTTTTGCAAATTTATAGTTGTTTTCTGTGTCTTTCAAAATGAAATTAAGAATGAATTAAGATATATAATATGATGTGTATAGCTTTAAACATTCCGCCTAAACAAAAATTAATTGTTGGTGATAATCATTGTTACTATGTACTCTGGATAATGTTGATTGATTGATGTTTCCCACCTCGTTTTTACGCAAGAATGGAGTGCATTTGTAGAATGTAAGATTTATAAGGGCTAAGTTTTAATAAGTGTTCTGATTGTTCATACAGTATTCACTTGGTACAGTAACAAGCGTATATTATACACAGATACAGATACATATTACATGTGTATGTATGGGCCTACTTTTTCCCGTAGAGGTCATAAAATTTTGTTATTTTTTTAATTCATTGGTCATTGGTCAACAGAGAGTGTTGAAAGTTAACAGAAGAAGATTAGTAACATTATTATTGTTAGAAAAATAATTATACATTATGTAAGTCATATGTTAGTTTAAGGTTATATCTTCTTCTAAGAGAAAGGAAACATCAGTTACCAAACTCAGTATTATCAATTTTACCCCGCAGAAAACGTTTGTATTCTCTCAAGGGAGGAAACGTTTGGGAAAAATTACGAGTAAAAACGATGCCAAATAATGTAATGAATTGTATTACATCTAATATGTAGCATAATGTACAATAGAATCTCTTCAATCCAAAAATTGTCGTTTTCTATATTTTGAGATGTATGTGTATTTTTGCATTGATTATTATCTGTAACCTGTATGTATCTAGTTTTACATGGTACATGTTACTTAATTTTAGGTTTGTACTTGTCATTGTCAGTCAGTTTAAAATTTTTCTCTATACATTCGATATTCTCTTATAGACGAGTAAAACTACTTTTATATACACAGGGTCTGATTAATATAAGTTATAAGTCTTTGCTAAAAAATATAGAATACAAAAGATAGAGGTTCTACTTTAGATTATTTTAGACTCTTCATGTCATATTTCATGTATTAAATTAACTTTTAAACCAAAGTAATATTGCTGTATTTAGGCTGAAGAAAGTATTCCAATCTCCAAAGGGAATGCCAAAAATACTTGCCAGAAAACAAAAATCAAAATACTATATTATGTTAATGTGTTATTTGTTATTTAGTATTAAATCAATTCCGTTATTAGCATGAGTAATTTACCATCGTATGATGATGATGTAATATTACTTGTATTTTTAAATTAATGAAACCATGCTAAAATGTTATAAGTTATAACAATATTATAGTGATGTTTCAAGAACTTATTTCAAGTTTTAACTCTTAGAAAAGCAGATAGTACGGTGTGAAGTGTGAAAAGAGTATAGTGAATACATGTAATACTAATGTTTACTTCTTATAATCAGTACTTTGAGATCTATATACTTAATACATTTTTAATCTACCTGATACAACTTTTTGAATTCAAAATTTAATGTTATATACATGCATTTTGAACGGTGAATATTATGATGTAAAAGATGCAAATAAATCTCTATTATTGATAAAAAAAATGAAAATGTGTTTATCGAAAAACTGGATAAACTGTAATTAAAATGAAGATTTGAAGTAGTTCTCGGCATTTTTACGCTTCCATATTATTCATCAGCATTCACTGATCACTTCTTATTTTAATTTATTCTTATTTTCCATTGAAAAACGAAAAAAAAATGAAAAAGAGCAAAAAAAGAGGTGTTGGCCTGTGAGAATTGAACCAAAGCCCTCTTCTCTCTAGTCTTATAAATGAGTATCGTGCTAACAGGCCGCTCTTATATTTCGGAACTAAATTTCTAGACTTTATTCCATCGTTGGCCTTGTTTAAGGATAATTATGTAGCCTTGCTTTTTAAGACGATATGACTAATTCCTATGTACACACAAATTAAACAAATTATGAATACTGAATACTATGCAAATTCAGTAGACTATTATTTACCATACAACCAAGCTTTGGAATGCGGAATTTAACATGCGAATTTTGCATTGACTTTGACGTTTTACCTTAGATGTTGATTTTGTACTTGAACAATCCCAATCTCATTTTTGTATTCTCATTTAATCAACATGTAAATACCATGGCCACAAAAACGAGATCCGTGGTTGTTCCTGTGCGAATTGTTCACTTTTTATGCGTTTATAGAATACATAAAATAGGGAACTGGAAGTTGGAGTATCAACACAAATATGCATCATTTTGTCATGTTTCCTCCTTGATTTTTTTCTAGTTTCATCTTTCACTAAGATTTCGTCTTTTGTCCTTTTCAATCATCCCGGTGAACTTTCTATTGACATAGATAGTGACGTTGGCTTGAAACAGAACTGTAAGAATTCGTTTGACCGTTGGTGTATTTTGTTAATACTGAACACTAAACGGTACATTATTCTTATACTTTGATGAAAAAATCAATGACACAGTGATGAAAAATATCAAATAATGTATCTTTGAAATCTCTTACTCTAGCATTTTTTTTGGTTTGTTGACTTCTCGCTTTTTTCCTACACAGTACAATAAACGTGTACCATTAACAAAAACCCCTTTATTTTGCACTACTTGTACAAAATCGTGAGAAACTGCTTTTAGCTGCTTTTTAGCGACTAAGGATTTTCAGAGGGTTTAGAAACTGGAAACTAGAAACAAGGTCAGATGGAAGAATTTAAACACACTAGTTACGTATAAGAAGAGGAAGGTTGACAAGTTGTTCGTAGTTCATAATATTATCCATCTTCCATTTTACACATCTGCAAACACCCAATTATGTAAAGTCAAGAGTCATAATATTCAATTTTCAAGAGGATGAGATGTAGATTGTACATACTAAATACTACAAATTATATGATGGATTATGTCCTCTAAATAATTTATAATATTACACTGTATGTGTATGGGGCAACATGAATGAGGCAAGATGAATGTCTTAATTCAATCGAATGACTCTATACTTTACGCTCTATAATCTATAACATGATAGTCCATAGTCCATCAAAGTCACGTCATACAATATTTTACATAGCTTTATCTCTTCGAATTATCTAGCGTAGGCTGTAGGCTATATACTGTACACTATATATTATAATATTACTTCTGACAGCGGTATTGATATTTGCTGTATCATGTAATTCCATGCTCGATAATCTGTTTTGAATTTAGATAATAACACACAGTGAAAGACAGAAAACAGACGTACAACTACAGCATGTAGATTTAGAAGCAGAAGGAAAAACACCACTTCAAAATTTGATCTCAATTTGGTTCCTCATCTTTGGTAAAATCACAACAAGCAGGTAAAATAATAAAAAATTTAATTAAATTTTTAATCAAGTAACTTTTTAATTTAGTCTTGTGTACTCCTTGTTTTATCACACATACTTAAATACCATCTACAATTTTAATCACAAGTCCAAAGTAAAACTCAAGTACAGCTTTTAAAAAGTAAACAGTGTAAAATGTAAAAGAGTAGAGTGCAGAGTTTTGTGTGAAGCGACATGATACATAATCCAGATACATAGTTTAATATGTAATATTTAACATGTAACACATCAATTTACGCTCAACACTCGTAGTTTATCAATTATAAATTACAATTTACAATACTTGAAATGTCAAGCGACGTTTGAATTTTGAATGTCAAGTGTCACACACATTTACTATATCATACTGATGAATTTTCTCATTTTTTTAGTTTAAAATTAAACTAATCGTAAGAGCTGGAAACCGTGAACTAGAGATCGAGAAGAAGACGACTATCAAAATACATTATACAAATACAAACAATACCATTTACGATAGATCATGAGTTCAATTGTTAGTGACGAAGTAGTAAATCAGGTATGTGTACTTATTTTTTGTTGTTTTCTGACGTCGGAACATCTGAACAAGAAAAATAATATTGACATTTTCTTTTCAGTATCATCGAGATGGATTTGCCATTATACCAAATTTTCTAAGTCAAGAGGAAGTTGATGAATTGAAGAGAGCAACAAAGGAAGTCGTAAAGAAATATTGTCAAGACCTCCCGCCTGTTGCTTTTAAAACTGGAGTAACTGATTTTCCTCATTTTACATTTTATATTAGTATAATATTATTATTACTATTGCTCCATTGATTGAAAAACAAAGAGATGAAGAATATTAACTTTTACAAAAATTCCATTTTGACTTTTTGAGAACAAACAGACTTCACGAAATACTTACTTTGCCGAGAGTGGAGATAAAATCCGTGGTTTCTATGAAGAGAAAGCTCTGGTTGATGGAAAAGTCGTTGTGGAGGAGAAAGAGAAAGCATTAAATGTAAATAAAAATGACACAATATAGCTATACATAGTTATTTTTTAAATGTGCACAAAGAAAATTACTGATACTAATTAATAATATTATGTAATAATTAGTGCGTCCATTTTTGTGTTGTTATAGCTTTCGTTTTGCGACACAAAAAAAACGAAAAAATTTTTGGTTTCCGACACGCTGTCGGTTTTCCATACTTTTTATTGTAAAGACCGTGTGTACATAATTGAAAAATGTACCAATGGAAATCTCAGTAAAAATTGAATTCTTCAGAAATTCATTTTTGTATAGAATGATATGTGACGACAGCCTGTCGGAATACGAAAAGTTTTTTCGTTTGTCGTACTTGTTGTTTTTTACAACAAATTTTTCGTTTCCACCGAAACACAAAAACAAAAATGGACGTACTAGTAATAATGAATGATAAAAAAATAACAATTGTGATAATTATCATTATTAAGAAAATAGGTCATGCTCTTCACGTATTTGAAGATGCTTTTAAATCCGTCACATTCAGTCAAAAAGTGAAACAAGTGGTGGATCGATTGACCTCAATGAAGAAACCTACTGTTATTCAAAGTATGGTGATTTTCAAACAACCTAAAGTGGGAGGTGAGGTGATCCCTCATCAAGACGCAACCTATTTATATACAGATCCACCAACAGGATCCTTAATTGGATTTTGGATAGCATTGGACGAAGCCAGTTTAGAGAATGGATGCTTGCATTTTACACCTGGTTCTCATAAGAACGAGAAAGTTTATAAACGGTTCAAACGAAATTCAGATCCAGATGCTGATGAGGCTTTTCTTCACAGTGGAGATGAAATCCCAGCTGAGTTAACAAATAAAGATGTTTTAGTTCCTGCTCAAGTTAAACCAGGAGGTTTGGTATTAATTGACGGTCTAGTTATTCATCAAAGTGAATCTAATACAAGCAAAAAACCCCGACTTGCGTACACATGGCACGTGATTGATATGAATGCTTCATATGCAAAAGAAAATTGGTTGCAACAAACTGAGACAAACACTTTTGTGGAATTTTGAACTATATTATCTTAATTGTAAAGCATCATGTGCCAAAATATGATATTATGTGAATAATTAAAAATTAAAATACGACATACCGTTAAAATACTAATAATTTTACGGATAAAAGATAAATAAAAAATTGAACAAAAAGCAATAAAGTTGAACATGACATATTAACTTCTACACACATCTGTCTCAAGTCTAAATGATACATTGGAAATTGTAATCAATTTATTATAGTTATTTTCTGCAGCCTGTTGCGAAGCAACGACCAAAATACAAATGCAATATCCAGAGAGATTGGTAGTATTACAACGATTTAAATTTTAAACATACTTTGCTACAATAATTAGTAATTTCACGATATAGAATTTCTCACAAAATGTATGATGATAGAAAAAGGTATAGGGAAAAGGTATATGTATAAAATATTATCATTCATAATAATAGAATATTTCAGCTGAGAATATTATGATGGTTGAAAGTTTTGACAAATTGAAAAATGTTTCAAATTATATTAATTAAAATTAAGTAAAAAAATTGGATAAAAAAGATTGAAAAGACAAACAAATAATGAAACCATGCTGATTGTTATTGATAATACTGATTTTTACTATACTAATAACAATAACTAATAATAATTATAAGTGAAATTCGTTGCATTCACAATATTAAATAAAGAAGCTCGAGTTCTTATATATAACTATCAAGCAATTATAAAATATGTATAGCTGTTTTGGGATTGAAGTAAAACGATAATAATTTTGAATGTCGTTGTGATTCTAAAATAATTATTGCTTCTGTGTAGAATAAAGTACACAGGAAAAACAAGCACAGTCTGAGCAGTATAAAAAAGAGGTAATCCATAACTACATAATATAGTCGATGATAATAGTGTAGAGTTAAATACTGGTTATTATTCGTCCTTCTTGAATTAATACGGATTTAGAATTAAGCTAGTATATAGTCTTTTCCGTCAATATATTATTCAGTCTATTACAGTAGTAAGTAGTAGGTAGTAGTTTAGTATTATTATACTTCTGGTCGCCCTTTTACAGAATTTGAAACTATAACATACAAATCTTTTTTGATTTCTTAAACCTATTTGTTACTCTATTAAAATAACTTTAGTCTAATACTGTAACGAGATCCTCTCCTGGTGTCTGGATCATTTTGTTTCCTCCTCCTTTGCCTTTCTGAGCGGCAGCTAACATCATATTCAATAGATCTTGCTTTTTATTTTGTTGATCGTGATATTCTGCCCATGCTTCTTGCCGCTCTTGTTCTGACAAATCTTCATCAATTCTATTTTCTAACAAAGAATCATGTTCAATATATGACTGGACGAGATCAGGAAGAGATGTCATCAACTGAGTTAACAGCTTATCCTGAGGAACAGGTGGAGTATCACAAACTTCATATGGATTAAATTTGTACATTTCTTTAAAATCCTCCACAGTGAAATGACGAGTTATCTATATATAAAGAAATAATGCGACAATACATTATACAAATGTAAATGTATTATAAAAATGTGTTAAACTTTAATGTTTAACTTACGACTATTATTTGTATCATTTAAATTTATTTGAGTGAAATAAAAAAGGTTGAAATAACCCAAATTTTAATTAATTACCTGGTGCTCATCCACAACTCGTCCTGAAGTAGAAAGCTTCACAATTTGACGATTGTACACTTTCTCTTCCATTGTTCCTTTTCCTAAAAGACGATACACATAACAAGGTTTCTTCTGTCCAAAACGATAGACTCTGAAAATGGATTGTAAATCTTGTGCAGGATTCCAACTCGCATCAAATATGACAACTCTATTAGCAGCCTGTAAATTGATTCCAATTCCTAAAACAAATATGTAGTAAACAGATAAATTACATTGTCATTATACTTTACGCCAATATATAATTAACTTTTTAAGATCAGTAAAAAGCACAGGTTAAAACAGATCAGTTTTTGAAAGTAATGAAAAATTAAAGTAGATGCTTACCACCAGCTTTTGTGGAAATCAAAAAAACTTTGGCTCTGTAAATTCAAGAAAAACACAGCAGTGTTATAAGTTATAAGTGATAACTTAAAGTTTGTTATTGATATGACATAAATGATACTATTATGTTTGCTAATATCTAATACACGAAGAAAATTATACTGCAAACAATAAAAAAATGAATCATAACATGAAAATCACCTTGTAGAGTCAGCACTAGTGTTAAAAGTCTGACAATCTTTCTGTCTATCCTCGGATTTGACTCCTCCATCAATACGAAAGTACTCAATTCCCTTACGCCAACGATTTGATGCTCTCAAGTTGAAAAAGTTGAATCCTTTTCTAGCTTCTTTATCAAGCTCCATCAAAAAACTCTCGATCAAATCTAATGACCTACAAACAAAGACAGGCAGTTTTTTACGATTTTGCATAATATACGTGCCATATAGTAAAGTAAAGTGTAAAACTTAAATTTAAAAAAGAAAGGTTACGTATTAATAAAAAAAAATCTTACGTGAGAGTTTGACTAAAAATAAGTAGACGATCACCGATATTTTCACATATTTTTATAATTTCCATCAATACCACAAATTTTGAGCCCATTTCCAAACGATCAATATCGTCTTTGCAATCAAAAAATTGACTCCACCAATCACCTCCTTGTTCAATGATATCACTGCTCAAGGGAATTTTATTTCCATTCTCATTCTCGCCTTCACAATCATTGATCTCTCGGGGTTCTTCTTCTTCTTCAATATCTTGAAGTTGGACTTCAGGAACAAGAGGTTCTGTTTCCGGCAAATTAGTAGTCATATTACTATCACCATCGTCTGATTCCATGTCTAAATCTGATGCATAACCCGATGTTCCAGACGTAGTTGAAGAAGTGGCAAAAGGTTCAGTGTCTACCATTTTTCTATTCAGAATAGAAGGATGGGCCCATACTTTTGACAATGCTAGATATTCAAGATAAAAAACCAAACAACATAATATTATATCATCTATCACATAGAAATAAAAGCATTGCTTAAACTTTTCTGACAATGAACAAAAACCAAAGTAAAAGTAAAACAAATGAAATAGCATGAATAGTATTACGTTTTACAATAATATATTTTACAAGGTACCATACCTGCAAAATCCTTGAAGAACATTCTATTTTTCACTCTCTCAATAGCACCTTCAATACTTCGAAGATAATGAGCATAAAGTTTTATTTGCATTTTGTTTAGTTGCACAGGAATGACATACTCCAGTTTAGGAGGTAAATACGGAGTAAGAACCGTGTAATTTAATCTCTGAACACAACCATCCAACAATTTATGAAGAACACTGAAGAGTAAAGCAAATATTCGTATTAAATATTATTCATAATTATTACAAAAACAAACAAGAAAGAGTTTTACTTTTAGTTTGCACGACAAACATAGACTTAAAAATACAGGCGATATTTAAAAATTGTCAATAAATAAATAGAAACGCTTACTGCGATCGCTTCTTCATCAAAGCTACATCAGCAGGAGATGAATCTTTTAACTGCCCATTCTCAATTGGGTTTAAAAATCGATTCCGAAATTCCTTGACATCTCCAAGAAGTGAGGGCTTGACAAATTGCATCATCGTATAATACTCCTGTATATTTACAATTAGAAGGATAAGAAAATTAAAAATTTCATTAGGTATAAATTATACCGTATAATATTATATTCATAAATAAATAGTATACTTTGTAAA
>JAQGBH010006834.1:0-11864 GCA_034698265.1 Sminthurinus aureus
ACGTCAAAGGGTTGCAAAAGCTGGAAAATTAATTCAATTGATTCAACGAAATACATGGAAAAATCAAGATTCATGACTCAGCCGATCAATTTTAACCCGAAATTCCTAGAATTTCCTTCTCCTTTTTTCTGTTCCTCACAGTCAAAAGACTGATACTGAGATTTAGAGTCTCGCTTTTGTAATGTGTAGTCTGGTTTTAAGGATGAGAGGGAACGCATGTAGAATTTAAATGTTCTCAATGCTGAATGCTGAATGCTCATGTCATTCTCCTGTTATTGTACATTGTGCATACAGACACAGAACAAGAGAAACGGACAACAAATAAACCATTGACAGAGTGTAAAAACTACAACTCAAAACTCTGAGAGACCTTGAAAAAAAAACTCGTTTACAATATTTTGCCGCTGCGTTGAATACAAACATCAAAATTATCCTGTAAAATACGCCGCTAAACAACAAAGAATGCTCAAGATTTTTTTACACGGTTCATACTGGATGTTAACTTGCCGAAGTTTTTTTGTAATGTAATTTCCTATTTCCTCCAAATCCAGAGTCGAGAGTCAAGACTCGAGACAGATTTAAATTCATATTAAAATTCAAGTCGGAACGTCACTTACTTACATAGCCGACTGGACTGGCTGTTGACTCATTTGCATCTCGTTTATTGTTGAATTTTATTGTTGACTTACATTTGAAAACAGAAAATATTTGCGCACTAGTCCCAACAATGTCAATCCCACTGCCAATGCATTTTCATAGGTTAAACAAATGTGCAGAGCAAAGTTGATTCTCTGTGTATCGCCGAATATCAAAATTCCGTGTAAATTAATGAAAATAATCAGCATGATCGGGCATCGACGGCAAAAGAACTCGTGGGAAATTGTGAAAGTGGGTGCAGCAACACATTCACAAGTTTAGCTCAGTCCAATTGCACCTCCAAGATTGTATTGACTGGGCTCTTTTCCCTCGGATTTTTAACTATGGAAATTGGCATCAGTTGGAACTGGTAAAAGTTTTTTTTGAAACTTGTGCGGTTTTTCCATTTTCCATGCATCAGTGTCTACTCAGCAGATTTCATCGCCCACAGTCTTACAAAATATAAATAGAAAAACGGCCTTTTCTTGAGCAAATACCATATAGCCCAAAAGTAGTCGATATGTATTTTAATAATGTATTTAATATTTTGAAGGATTCATCAAATTGGTCATTCGTCCTTTGTCAATTGTCATTTGTGACAATTGTTAATTGATAATTGGCAATCCTCTACTTTTTTTACCTCCATTTATTTGGGATGAACCAACTTATTTATTTAATTTTAGTCCAGTCTCGCAAAAGGGACGATAAAAAAGGAGCAAGAGAAGAGAGAAGACGGACAACTCAGAAATGGATAGAGAAATAGAAAAAAGATAAACAGCCAAATGAATTTGTTGTAATAAAATGCTAGTTTGTAGTTGAACCTGGAAATTCTCTCTCTCTTTCTTGATTCCTTGTTGTGTTGTGTTGAGCCATCCATCATCCTCATTATCATCACCATTATTGTTATCGTCCTTCCTTCTACACCTTCAACTTGAACTCATCTTTGTCACTAAAATACGTTTTAAAGATGACTTGACGAATTTACAGTAAAAATCCAACAGTTTGTAAGTGCAGGATGATGAAGGAAAGGGGAAAAGGATTAAGTCGCTCGGCCATCAACCCTTTTTCATTCTGATGTTTATCCAGATAAACTGATCTGTGTGTAGTGTGTATGTACATGAGCCCTCCGTTGTTTTCCCGGTTATGCAAATTAGCTTCAATGTATAAACAATATGAAACGACATGGGATTCCAATCCCTTTTTAATCTAATAAACTTTAAGTCTCTCACTAAAACAAATGTGTCTTCAAGCATAGGCACAGGCAAAGTATATTGTATAAAAAGTGTGCATTTCAAACGGTAAATTGAATGTAAATTGTACAAAAAAAACGCTGTGAATCTTCTTCATACTTAAATATCCTCAGAGACGCAGGGAAGACGGAAATTCAAGAAGCTCCATCCAAACTACTTTTGTTATTTTCGGACTCGTCACATTCGTTTACAAAATTATTTATTCTTATCTTCAAAATTTCACCATATACACAAATCATTAAAAATTCTACTACTTTTGTTTTCGTAAGTTTTTCCAAACTTTTGTTTTATATCATAAATTATAATTTTTCAAAATTATTAAAATAGTTGGTAACAATTTTCAATTACTTCAAGTCTGAATCCAAATTTTTTTTGTCCTTTTTTGTTTGTGTTTGTTTTCCTTTTTTTGAATGGGCACGGTTTAAATGTGAGCGTGTTTTGTGTATGAATATGAAAAGTTTGCAACTTTGCACTTTTCCCCAACATTTTGTACTTGATAATGTTTTGATCTGATTGTGATTGTGTTTTTGTATTTTGTACAGAAAATGAGCTCTTGGTGTAATCGGAATAAGAAGTTGGAAGTGGAGTTGAAATGTCGTCATGGTGGTTGTAGATTTACAACTAAAAATGAGATCAGTATGAATCGTCATGGACTGATTCATCGGTTTAATAATCGTTTCCAATGTGAGTACTGTCATCATTCTTTCGGCTTCCAGGATATTTATTACCTCCATCGCAAGACTCATGAGACCAAGCAGGAAGTGGAGAGAAATCAAACCTCAACATCCATCTCAAATTCATGTTCAAGCTCCACATCTCGATCAACGTCCAAGTCAAGAGAAAGCTCAAAATTAAGATTCAAATCAAGGTCTCGAGGAAGACGCAGATCAAGATCAAGATCAAAATCAAAAAAAGGATCAAGACATAGATCAAGATCCAGAGCCGGTTCAAAGTCCTCTATTAAATACCGAGAAAAGAGTGACAGAGAAAGAAATGCTTCTCCAGCTCCAAGTCGAGCTCATTCTCAGTCTGGATATGATCATGAGTCGTATTCTCGCTCTCGTGAAAGCAAATACCAAACCAATTACGAAAGAGGATACTTGACGAGTGGGAAAATCAATGAAGAAGAAGAGGAAATATCCTATCAAAGAGGCTATTTTACAGATGAGTTTCTCAAAATACAAATGCAAAATCAAAGTCCAGCCAAACCTGAGAAAAGTGGTGATTGCCCAAATTGGAGAAATTCGAATGGTACGCTCCATCGGTCCCAGTTTGCCTACAAAAAAATAAATGAACCCGGAAGGGAAAAGAGTGAGAATTGAGTATTATGAATAAAGTACAAAATTTACAAAAGTGAATCAATGTTGAGAATTTTTGTATGATCTTGAAGCTTTAAATATATATTTTTCATTTGTCTCAATAAATATTATTTCATCATGGTTAAAATATGAGAAGGTTTTAATTAAGTTTTGGCATGTTTTTGTTGTCGTTATTTTCGCAGTCACAGGAGAAAAGTCGCATTTTGTTAACTGTTTTAAAACTCTTTCGCATAATTTATAATTTTTTTTGTTTCATATATATGTAATATATATTATATATATATGTAAATAATTTTCGCACTTGCTTCGAGTTTTGTCAGTATTTTTGTTGCTTGGATTCCGCAAAAAATTTCATAAAAATTACAATGACAAATGACAACCGGTTGCATTTTATTATTTTTGTTTACTTTTTTTATTATTAATTTTATGTATTTTTTCCTCGGAAGTTTGGATAAATTTAAATGGTTATAGATTTCCTTTGAAGTTCAATCCGCCAGAAACGGCTTTGGCGCCAATATTTGTAACTTCAAAAAGAGCACCGGCATCCGACTGGCGAGCAAGTTGTTCTGGAGGATTGTCCAATCCTATATTTGCAGAAGTGACGTAGAGCGTGTCAAGATGAGGCCCGCCAAAGGCAACGGATGTCATTGATGCAGATTTCCCCTCAAAATTTATTTCATCAATCAATTTTCCCGTGGTCGAATCAATGTGCAAAACCTATAGAAAAAACGCAGGGAAAATCATATCATTAAAAACAGTGCATTTTTTACAGGTATTAGATTTCCGACTTCAATTTTGATTTAAATTTTCTGTTTACTTTTCCTTCCCCAAAAGTTGCCACCCACAAATTATTGGAGGCGTCGATGCACATGCCATCCGGAAGTCCAGGTAGTCCATCCTTTTTGAAGTCGGTGAGAACCTGTCGATTGCTCACAGTTCCCGCGCTCTCGTCAAAATCAAAGGCTTGGACAGTATAAGCAAGACTATCCACATAGAAAAACTTGCGATTGTCGCTGGACCAGGCGAGTCCGTTTGCAAGACTTATTTTGTCCAGATGACTCGTCACCTGTCCATCCAGGTCTAAGCGGTACAAAGTCCCCTTGTCCTTGTTCATTGTAAGATCCTCCAGGTGGCAACTCCAACTTCCTGATTCCCAATAACAAAAAGTACAAAAATTGTTAGTCTTTCCTTTTTACAAAATTCAGGGTCAAAATTTGACCAGCTCCATGGTTTTTTTATATTTTATTGACTTGCCGATCCAAAGTCGCCCTTTAGAGTCAATTTTCCCATCATTTAATTTATTCCCTGGGAAATGATCGTCAACTATTGCAATTTGCTTCAAAGACGAGGAGGAAGTGACGCCCTCTCGTGATTTTCCATCCCACTCCAATTTCAAAAGCTTCCGCCCACCAGTCACAATATATTCGTTTGGTTTGGATTCAATCGGAATTATAATGCTGCTGGGATCATCTACAACAATAAAAATTTAATTTGTATTGTAAAACCATGGAAACTGAAAATCCTCTTTCATTTTTTATACCAAAACAACAGTTGAAAATGCCTTTTTATCTTTTTTGGATTGTATTTTACCCAGAATCAATTTTGAATCTTGTCCAGTTGCCGGTTCATATCGATGAAGTGCTTTTCCTCCGTAATCCACAAACAAAAGCTCCTGACGCTCTGCATTCTAGAACAAACGATAAATATTCAGACTGCTGGAATTCGGAATGCAGAATATCGTGAAATGGGAACAAATTTATGAATAATTAGAAATAATCACCCAGTGGGGTCCTTCGGTGATCTGGACATCTCGAACCACAGCTTTAATATTTGCACGAGCCATTTAATATCTGTAATTTTTAACTTTGGAGTAAATGGAGACAAAAAGATGTTTCCAGCTCAATCAGAAGAGTTACAATGAAAGGAAGCCAAAATATCAATGACGAGAGTTGGAAATCTCTAAAGTTTAAAGCTGCAACGTGACTCGAGACTCGTGACTGGATGTATAAAATGAGAGTGAGAGTGAGAGTGAGCGATGCAATGCGATGGGATGAAATTAAATGAAATGTGAGATGAAGAGGATTCAATTATTCAAATGAGATAAATGTGCTGCGATTTATCGTTGTACACTTTATACACGTAATTCGTTATGCATTTGTGTAATATTTACTGTGTACAATTTACAATTTAGACACTGTACTAAAATACACAGAAATGTACATGTAAATTTAAAAACTCCAAATACAAATACAAAACTCTAGACGCGACCTTGAGGACGGAAAAAAATGTACTGACGCCAAATAGATGATTGTGGATTGTGGAGGTTGGATGCTGGATGATGTGATATTGAGAATGGTACTTGGAGCAGGATTTACATAAATGTCTATGTGCTTCTACATATAAAAACATGTGCGCATTATTTATTTATTTAATATTTATCCTCATCTCTTTGACAATGAACATTTGAAATTTGAAGGTTTAAGATATTCCAGATAGTAGTTGACAGCTCATGTATTTACAATGTAAAAATGTTGTTGTGTAGAGTACAAAAACACGAGTTTTTTGTAATTCGTCATTTCGGCATTGACCATCGACAGTCAGATATTATATATATCAAATTGAGCACAACATGTGGAAAATAAACAAGTGGGGAATAAAAAACTAGTCAACGTAAAACAAATTGATGCATTTATGTTTCAGATTTCAAGTTTGGCCTTTGCTTTGGAGCTAGGACAATTTACATTGACAATTGAAATGAATCCTGTGGACATTTTAGTACATCGGCTAGTTTATGTTGCATGTTGGTGAGTGTAGAGTGTGGAAATAATCATGGTGATAGGTTGCCATGGTAACGGAAATTAGGAAATCATTGAAACTTTTGACATCTGTGTGTTCCGCCAAAGGGAAAGCAGCGGAAACTCGAGTCACATCTCACTGTTTTTTATAAATTTAAACAAATCAACAGAAATCCAGAATCAAACCAGTTAAAAAATTACCGGCCCTTGTCTACTATTTTAGCTTAGTTTTTGATTTTTGATCCGTCTATTTTTACTTTGGTAGTTTTATTAATCATGTGATTTTTATCACATGCTTCAGCGTCCGTCATCAACAGGCCCAAACCAGCAGCAAGGAGAAGGAACTAAATTACAAAATTCATGCTAAATATGAATTACTGACTAACGTTTCTGTACAATGCACAAGTCACGACTCAAGACAGTTTTTGGATTGAAACAAGGAGTAAGAAACCAGAAACAAGTGAAGATGATGGTTTTAGGTTTGGAATTTCTAAGCTGTCCTTTTGTATTTATACTGGTGGAAATTTGATTAAACGTCTAATTTTGTTCAATTTTCATTGTTCACCGTTCAAGCTTGAAACTTTCAATTTTCAATCTTAATTCTGGTGAAACATTAAATAAATAATTTGGTTCCAATTCCAAGAAGCCCCGGCAACTTTATTTGTTTTCCAACATTTCAGTTTGGGTTTAACTTTTGAGTCTCATTATGAATTACGATTATGGTTATTGATATCCGCATAATTATTGTCAGCATTTGTCCAGGCTCGAGGTGACTAATTGTAAAATCGAAAATCAAATTCCAAATGTAATTTTAATTGCAGCTCTATCTCAATTCTCAACTCTGACCACTTTTCTCTGCAGGTAATTACAATGTACAGTGCACAATGCACAATTTACGTGGAGCACGCCAAGAAACAAATGGTAAAGTGATTACTGAAAAAATATCAAGTAATGAACTCATTTTGACAAGAGTAATTCCACTTGAACATAATTTTTATGATTGTAAATAATTTAGTTTTGAGTCTAAAGTCTAAAGTCTAAAGTCTAGAGCTCTAAATTTGAATCTGAAACCTGAAAAGCTGATAAATTTTGAAAAAATATTAAGGATGACAGTCCTTTTTATTTTAGTCAGCGTCTTTCTCTTTGCACCCGCATCGACATCCGCATCCACAGTACCAATAGAAAAGTTAGAGAAACCTGAAAAAGCAGCTCCGGTGGTCGTGGTTCTGCCTTTTACAGTGTCCAACTTTACGGACAATCCAATTGGCTTGGACGGTCAACTAGCTCCCATATTTTGTAGAATCAACGCACCACAAGTCAGAAAAGGACTCACCATAATTTACGACCTCCCTGAAGCTCCTCATTGGAGACTCTACGCTTTCTACACGGCGGAAAATATTTCAAAAGATCCCGTTCTAACTGAGCAGCAAAATAACGAGAATGGAGAACAAAACAAGAAGAAGCCGAAGCTCTCCAGAGCCAATTCTAATAAATCTGCTGCTCAAGCACCTCAAGAAATCACGACACCCGTCAAAACCGAATGCTCCATCGTGGATAAAAGCGGACACAGTCAAAAGTACAATTTGACCAAAAACATGAAAAATGAGCCATCTTATAAAATACAAACGCTTGGCGGATACGGGAAACCACTAGATGAACAACGTGTAAAACAGATCTTTACAACTTTTCCCAACATGATTTTTTGCATGGCTCTGGATCCAATGGGAAATGCCACATTTTGGCCTGGACCAACTCAAGGCAAAAGTTAAAGAAGAATCATGTAATAAAAAAGCATGATTGGAAAAACATAATTTTAATAAAAAATGAAGGTCTTTGTAAATTAATTTTGTGTTGCTCTCTTCGGCCAAAATTCGCATGCTGTTTTTATTGCAATTTTTTATGCAATTCATCATTTTATTACGTTACTATGGCAACCTGTTTTATGGTTGAATTGCAATACAATGTGAAATAATTTAGTAATTTATCGTCGGATGAGAACGAGAAGATTGACGACGTTCCTGAGAACAAAGTCAATGAAAATGAGTGTGGAAATTCGTTCCATGTAGTGAAAATTCCCCACTTTTATCCCAACATTTCGAATCTTCTTCACTTCCCTTTTGAAGTCAGACCGCGGCAACAATAGACCTTGTCGATTTCCACTCTTGTTGAGCGAGAAAGATTCTGTTTTTATTGCTCTTGATGTTGATGCTGTTGGAAGTGTAGATTTGGATTTGGACTTGGATTGAGCAGCCAGTAAAAATGAGTTTTTTAGCCGCTCCATGTTTTTCGGCACCGCAAAGGCCTTTTGGTACGTGATCATGTAGATGGAGGAGACGAGGAGCGCCGCATACCCAGAGAAACTTGCGAGAAGTGGATACTCGCTGCCATGACGAATTGTGAACCAACACCCAAAAATTGCAACAGCCAGACAGAGAATTTTGAGTGAGAAGATGCAGAAAAGAAAGCAGCGGTTGAAAAGTTCAATGCTGAGTTCCAGTTCTTTCATTTCTTTTAGAATTTGGTAAAGAGATTCAAGTCGATTCGGCGTTGGGTTTTCGGTGTCAGCAGAAATCGCGAGGCGTCTAGACGACAAAAAATAGAAGATGGAAAAAAACAAGACATAAAACAGCAAGACCAAATTTTTACTCAAAACCATTTCCAAATTGCAAAATATTCTGAATGTATTTTTTCTACCTGATTCGTTTCTCAATGCATTGAAACTTTTCCTCGCATTTTCCAAGGAATTCCAGCTGAATCACGGTGGAAAAAACGACAGAAACGGTTGCAAGGTTGAAGAAAAACTCTTCCAGTCCCAACAGAATTGAAAAGACCACCCAGTTTTTGCACGCTTCCGGAAGGACCGTGTACAAAAGTTGAGGCCGAGGTCGAGGTTCAACTCCCAAAACAAACACCAGGAAAATTCCAGTGGCAAAAATCAGCGGAAAAAATGTCCGAGCTAAAAGCTCCTGCAGCGAATATTCAAACGGCCACGTGAAAATTGGGCGAACTCTTGAGTTTCCGAAATTTCCAATTTTCTTGGCTCTTTTCTCGTTGTCGTCGTCGCTTTCTTCTGCACCTCGAGTTTCTGTCACTTAAAATTAACAAAATTATTAAGGCGGGCTTAAAATTACTTTTACTCATTTTTTCCATCAATAAAATTCCATTCCATTCCAAAATGTTTTCTTACCATCATTTTTTGAGGATTTCGGTGTCAAAGTCAATTCTTTTTTCCTGGACTCGGGAAATTGTGGATTTTGCCCGAAAACGTAGTTGAAAATGATGACGACGTCTGCTGGCCGCTGTACAAAGAGACAGTAGCTGACAATGTACAAAACTGAATAGCCTGCAGTGCAGATGAAGTGAATGACAAAATGATCCCATCTAAAATTTCTTTCCGTGTTTTGATATCTAAACTGGATAATCAGCTGAGCGAGTCTGCCAAAAAGAAAGAACCAGTGGAAAATCCCGAGGCAGTAGAAAATCCGCCAAATCCACATTTTGACTCGATTCCTTTGATTTTCAAGTTTAACTCCGCCATTTTCCAGATCAATTTGAATCGGGAGCAGATTCAAGCGAGATAGATTTTTCATAAAGTGAAAATTCCATTGGTTTTCTTGCGTCGTCAACATTTTCAAACTTGAAATCGAGGTTTAGAATTTTGGATTTTCTTCCTATTTCTTGTGACTGCTAACTTGAGGTTGGTTTGGTCTGGTTTGGTTTGCAAGAGCTAAAACTGACGACTGAAGAAAACGACTTGGAAAAGAAGGAAATATCTGCATTAAAAGTTTATCTGCGTCGATTGAGGACTAAAAATCCAGAAAGTGGGCAATCGAGAAAAACAGGAATTTTCCAAATTGTGGCCTTTTACTTTTAATAGACTTTATCGAATAATTCTATGGATTTCTACAGCGTGTAAGTGGTCGTTTGAACTTGATTTGGCTTCGGCTGTCAAATTTAAATCATATTTAATTATTGGTCTTTTATCCTTTGTTTTTCCGTTGGTGCATTTCATTTTTATCAGCATGATTTGAGTTTTGAGTTTTGAGTCTTGAGTGGACGAAAGTTATCCGTTTTGCCTCTTGTCAAACTCAGTTTTCAGTCCAATTTCGGCTCATTTTTCAATGCTCAATGCTCAATTTTGAACAGCTTACCCGCCAACCAATCTCAACTAATTGGCCTTTTTATCTTAAAGGTTAAGGTTTTTATGTCGAAATTGAGCCGAAATGACCGATTACGCTTACTGTTCCAGTAAGAGTAAAGATACGGAAATAAATGATGAACTTTACCAGTAATTTCAAACAATTCCATTCAATTATCTCGATATTTGGAACAAAATTCTCTTGATAAAAATAATAAAACATGAAGACTCTTCCCAAAGCGGGATTTCGTAAATTCAAAATTTATTTATTTTTTGTATTTTTTATTTTTTTATTTATTTGGTATGACAGGCAACATGATTAGTGATTGGACATGATTGTACTGATCTTGAACGCAGCTTGTTCCTATGTACGACAATGACATTGATAGAATTCAAGGATATCTGTATACTTGTTATGTGCCAACAGTATAATTCTCATGCTGTTTTTATTGCAATTTTTTATGTAATTCAGCATTTTATTACGTTGCTATGGCAACCTGTTTTATGGTTGGAATTTAGTCCAACTTGCTATAATTCACCGTCGGATGAGAACGAGAAGATTGACAACGTTTATGAGAACAAAGTAAATGAAAATGAGTGTGGAAATTCGTTCCATGTAGTGGAAATTCCCCACTTTTATCCCGACATTTCGAATTTTCTTCACTTTTCTTTTCAAGTCAGACCGCGGCAACACAAGACTTTGTCGATTTCTGCTGTTGTTGATTGTTGATGCAGAAAGATTTTGTTATGGATTTGGACTGAGCTGCAAGTAAAAAGGAATTTTTTTGCCGCTCCATGTTTTTCGGCACCGCAAAGGCTTTTTGATACGTGATCATGTAGATGGAGGAGACGAGATGCGCCGCATACCCAGAGAAACTTGCGAGAAATGGATACTCACTGCCATGACGAATTGTGAACCAACACTAAAAATTGCGATAGACAGGCAGAGAATTTTAAAGGAAAAGATGCAGAGAGGAAAGCAGCGGTTAAAAAGTTCAATAACGAGTTCAAGTTCTTTCATTTCTTTTAGAATTTGGTGAAGAGATTCAAATCGATTGGGATTTTATCCCTGTAGTTTTTCTACTGACGGTGTGTGTGTATTGTTTGTTGGCTAAATATACTATAGCCAGCAAGCAAATGGAGTAAACTGGATCAAATCAGAACCCTGAGTTGCTTCACCGACCGACCGTCACTCCACGGCGAATGTACTCAACCAAAAGCTTCTCTCTCAAAATGGAAATTCAAACCAAAGCAGCCGTTCTGCGCACTACAACCTCCGCGTACAAGAAAAACGAAAACAATACGATCGCATTTATTCTCATGCTGTGAATAGTCAAATAACATTTAGTTTGTAATTTGTAGCCAGAACCATAAACTGAGTTTTATTGAGAAATTCTCAAACTTGTACAAGTCATAAAATTCCTGAACGATGAAAAGTCTACAAATTTACTCTTGAATGTTTCAAAACGTCAATTTTTTTTCACAAATCAATGTGTAATTCTCAATGCTGAATGTTTATTTTTCTATAGGGGCTTTATTACTTTTGTGAATTCAAAACAAATATCTATAGCTTGCATTCACCAAGACTTTTAAAATAGACTGAGTGCGTTTTGGGGCAAACCTGAACCCAAATCAGTGATCTTGACATGAAATCAGTATATTTCGACTACGTCCAATCTTTTGAGCCCACTCTCAACTTTGTAGGATGCTCCGTTGCTGAGATACA